>CM077183.1:38196969-38436969 GCA_039654105.1 Coreius guichenoti
GTCTGACCCAGGATCTGGAAAACTACCCAAACACTGGATTGCTACGTCTGACCCAGGATCTGGGTAACACAAAAACTACCCAAACACTGGGTTATTACGTCTGACCCAGGATCTGGGTTACACAAAAACTACCCAAACACTGGGTTGTTACGTCTGACCCAGGATCTGGGTAACACAAAAACTATCCAAACACTGGGTTGTTACGTCTGACCCAGGATCTGGGTAACACAAAAACTACCCAAACACTGGGTTGTTACGTCTGACCCAGGATCTGAGTAACACAAAAACTACCCAAACACTGGGTTGTTACGTCTGACCCAGGATCTGGAAAACTACCCAAACACGGGGTTGTTACGTCTGACCCAGGATCTGAGTAACACAAAAACTACCCAAACACTGGGTTGTTACGTCTGACCCAGGAGCTGGGTTACACAAAAACTACCCAAACACTGGGTTGTTACGTCTGACCCAGGATCTGGGTTACACAAAACTACCCAAACACTGGGTTGTTACGTCTGACCCAGGATCTGGAAAACTACCCAAACACTGAGTTGTTACGTCTGACCCAGGATCTGGGTAACACAAAAACTACCCAAACACTGGGTTGTTATGTCTGACCCAGGATCTGAGTAACACAAAAACTACCCAAACACTGGGTTGTTACGTCTGACCCAGGATCTGGAAAACTACCCAAACACGGGGTTGTTACGTCTGACCCAGGATCTGAGTAACACAAAAACTACCCAAACACTGGGTTGTTACGTCTGACCCAGGAGCTGGGTTACACAAAAACTACCCAAACACTGGGTTGTTACGTCTGACCCAGGATCTGGGTTACACAAAACTACCCAAACACTGGGTTGTTACGTCTGACCCAGGATCTGGAAAACTACCCAAACACTGAGTTGTTACGTCTGACCCAGGATCTGGGTAACACAAAAACTACCCAAACACTGGGTTGTTACGTCTGACCCAGGATCTGAGTAACACAAAAACTACCCAAACACTGGGTTGTTACGTCTGACCCAGGATCTGGAAAACTACCCAAACACGGGGTTGTTACGTCTGACCCAGGATCTGAGTAACACAAAAACTACCCAAACACTGGGTTGTTACGTCTGACCCAGGAGCTGGGTTACACAAAAACTACCCAAACACTGGGTTGTTACGTCTGACCCAGGATCTGGGTTACACAAAACTACCCAAACACTGGGTTGTTACGTCTGACCCAGGATCTGGAAAACTACCCAAACACTGAGTTGTTACGTCTGACCCAGGATCTGGAAAACTACCCAAACACTGGAAAAAATAACCCCAAAAAATGACCCAAAAGGCTCAACCCAGGATTTGGGTAGAAAAAATAACCCAAGAGTTTTTAGAGTGTATGGAAACTGTGGTAACACTTTATTTTTACAGTGTTCTTGTAACATGTAGTTACTATAATAGTAATAACTATAGATTAAGCATAATTACATGCACCTAACCCTAAACCAAACCCTCATCCTAACCCTATAGTAAGTACTTGTAGGTAATTATTATTACTCAGTACTAAAAGGGTTAGTTCACCCAAAAATCAAAATTCTGTCAGTCATTAATTCCTCACCCTCGGAATTGTAGAACCACTGTCGTGAGATGGACTTTTTAACGACGTCTTTAGTACCTTTTACGGGTCTTAAGAGAAGAAATGTCATTGCTGCCAATGGAGGCCTTTCTGAGCCATCGGATTTCAACAAAAATATCTTAATTTGTGTTACGAAGATGAACAAAGGTCTTACGGGTGTCGAGCGACATGAGGGTGAGGAATTAATGACAGAATATTCATTTTTGGGTGAACTAACCCTTTAAATGTGTAATTACACTGGAACACAGACACCTTAAAATAAAGTGTAAAGGAAACTGCCATGGCTCTGTTACACGCATTAAAAATGCCAATATCGCTGAGGCAGATGTAAGTCGGGCATGATGAAGGTAAACCAATCTGGTTCAAAGTCACCTGAGCTCTTGTTGTAATAAATATTCTCAAACAGTTCGTAGTATGGTCAGATGCACTTGTTTTGGCTGCTCCCTAGTCTTGTCACTTCTTGAGTTTAAAAATAGTTCAAAAATGAACATTCATTCATCATTTAGATTTTTATGAGTGGAGCTCAGAAAGAGAAATGGTATAGAATGTATCTCTTTTTCCAAATAATGAAAGTGAATGGGGACTATGACTATCATGCCATAATGACAAAAAAAGCCTTATAAAATATAAAAAATAAGTATTTAATGTGAGGTCTACATTGGAAAATGTACCAAAAAAAAACTTGCCCATGCAAAACCCACCGCCTTGATAGTTTTGGTGAGTGTTGTAGGTGTTTTTTTGCTTGCTTATTTATATCATAATAATAGTTAGGGCTGAACAACATATTGTTTTAGCATCAATGTCTTGATGTGCGCTCATCCACGACAGTCACATCGAGGGATGTGTGATGTCAAGTAGGCTATAGGGATCGTAGTTGATCCATGATCCAGGCCCTACAGTTCGTAATGATAGAGTGAACGTTTATCATCTGCACGTGTTTTAGGTCCTGTCAGTTTAAATATTCAAGCTATTTAAAGCTTTCGAGTGCAAGAAGATGCGAAACAGATCTCAATTCGGTACTCGTGCGCTGTTTTCTGTGCGCACACAGCATGTGAACGCCAAATTCAGTTCTCTTTCTCATCTATTTGTGCTTGAACGGACACATAGACACAATTATGACAAAATGTCTCGGCGAGTGTAAACAGTCGCTTATGGCTTACATGAACATAAACAATTGAGAAAGAAAACAGATGTGTATCATTATATTGGATCTGTGCATTCGCTCTTAAAGTGACAGCAGCCTAATATTCCTGCTGCTGTCTGTCATTAGTCAAACAACAAAAATTTTAAATAGTGAAGACAGTGAATGCAGTGTTATTTTACATTTGATTAATCAATTTCTGTATATGAATACTGTCATACTAACCTGAAAAAACATAAATCACTGTTTATTTCATGTGTCTTTGTTCTATTGTATTTATCTAATTTGTTTAATATATTCAGTGCAGATTCACTTCCCTCCAAATTCACCCTAATCATTCTAGAATAATTAATTAGTTCCAAATAGAGCTAATCTAGTCAACTGGTGAAGTTGTTTTCATATCGCAATATATATTTCAGAAAAACAAAATATCGTGCAGCCCTAATAATAGCACATAGTGTTGTCACATTACTGTAATTACTAACTTTCCTCAAGTGAAACTCTGCTGTCTGAGATTCTGGTATGAATAATGAGGAAAAAGGTGGCTAATGTGTTATTTGTTCTAAGCAGTGAAAAGGTGGCAAATGTAAAAGTGTTGTTTGCCTCAGTGCAACTAAATATCTCAGCATTTAGTTCATAACATCCTTTCATTATCCTAGCATGCACAATCATGTGACCCACTTGAAATGTATTAAATGAGAGAGCTGTAACTCATAAAGAGGAATCAGCATGATCCAAACGTTCCCAGAGGAATTCCTGTAGAATGTGACAGATCGCTTGATCAAGCATGACAGGAGCCCACTGCCGGACAATGAAACGTCTGACATTATAATACTCTCAGTTGGGTGCATTATGGATAATCTGCTGAAAATGCCACTCTTTGTCCAGCAAAAGTTGCACCACTTTCTAATGGCAATAAACCAAACTCTGCTTTGGCATGCATACATTTAAATGGAGTTCAAGATCAAGTTAGTTAAAAAAATTAAAAATGCCAAAATCTAAAAATAAAAAAGTAAGAAGTTAAAAGGGTCATGACATGGATTTTTTTTTCAAATGTTCCTTGAGGTTCACTTATAATGAAAAAAAAAAACCAAATATATATGCAGAAAAACGAATATTTTCAACCCTCTGTTTGAAATGATCCGTTTTTAAGGCATGGCTCCTTTAGGCTTTCCAGTAAACACCCACTGTTATGATTGGCTAACATTATTGCATAGGAAACCGTATCAACGCCCGCTCGCTATTCCATGCGAGTAAGTGTTTTGAAAACATCCATATAAAACCGTCATTTACAGACAAATTAAAGCATTATGAAATAATTTATTTACGGTTTGTGATGCATCTTCATCTGTCAACAAAAGCTTCTTTGCGAACCCTCCATTACGCTGTGCCTCGATTCCAAAATAAAATGCTCAGAGCAAACATATAATCCTGTGATGTGATCCGGGACGCCATTCAAATAAACCATCGACGCTGGGATCTTCTGAAGTCCGTACAGAGATGCAAAAGATCAGTTTAAAATGGACGATCAAAGCGAACGTTCTTTCACTCTTCCATTTGTCCTGTTGTCGGCAGATATCAGAAACTGAACACACATCTGTATACTGTATCAGTGTAGACAGCGTCAGTCTTTATAATGGCTTCTGTTTGCTTTTGACACGAAACACATCCAGTGTAGGCAAATGTCAGGAGTTAAGAGACTGAACGCCAGTGGGTGGGGCCTATGGTCAGATGATGTGTAACTATTGGTCGTCTGGAGGCGGGTATATGCAAATGTATTTGCCCGTGTGACGTCACAGATCCCGCAATATCAAAATGAGACGTTTTTGGAGCTTGATTAAATAAATGCTTTGTTTATAATGAGGAGGACGTTTTAAGCTCTGAAACTTGCAGGATGTTTTAATGGTACAAAGAATCTTGAATCTTGTCGCTGTTCATTTGCATAATGTGTCTCCCTTGAAATCATTGTCATTTTATCTAAAAAAAAAAAAGGTATTCAGAATGTGGTAGACGTGGTTTTTATCCCATAATGACATTGCATTTCAGGCACATTTCAAACACTGAGATGTCTGCGCAGCAACACTGCATGCCTCTTCCATCTCTCCACTTTCCATGATTTTCTTTTTTTTCCTTTTTCTCTGAATTAATGCCAGGTAACAAAGTTCAAAGCGCTAAACTGTGGCAATGGCTGAAGTTTAATCTGTGTTTAGTTCCAACGCAACTCACACTCTCTCTCTTACACTGTAACGGCTGGTCTTTGTCATCTGCTGTAATTAATAGGGATTAAACACATTTGTCACATTCCTTCCATATTAAGATTTTAATAGCAGCTATTATCGTATATTAGTTTATTTTTACCGTAAAGGTCTTTGTGTTGAGCTTCAAGCATCCTACGCTGTGTAAAGGATGAGTAACTCTGAAAGCTGAACTTTCTTTAGCTGTAGGTTTAAGTAAGGGTGTCTTTGTTTCTGAGATATTTTTGAGTCATTCTACAGAACAGGTGCTGATTTTTGTCCGTCATATACATGTGTAATAATGTGAATAACCAACTCTTACTATGTGTTAGTAATATTGTCATTTTTCTAAGCACAACAACAAAAATCCAGTGATGTGATTTTTACATAGATAAATAGAGGGTGGCTTTGCTGTCCTCTGCTTACTCGATTCTTTTCAAACTTCAGTGTGCTGTGATATTAAATATACACGACGACAACAAAATATAAAAGATAGCATTTTTACTTTATACTTTATTATATGTTTATTATATACTTTATTATACTCAGTTCAGTACAATTATAATTATATTCAGTTTACATTCCATTTCTTTCAAATGTTGCATTTGGTTTTGATGTACCAGACAGAATAAAGTGCCTCTATTATGCTTTTTCGATATTATCTTTCGTGTGTGTCATATAGCTGTTAAAAGTTATTGTCTTCTAAAAGAAGGAATCGATTTTGAACTGCCGAATCGAGTCAGTAATTCCACTCTCACTTCCTGTTTGAATCTACATAGGTTTGTAACACATTTGCATAATGCCAGCCTATGGTCTTCATTGGCTGCCCGTGAACAACGTATACTTTGCTCCGCCCTCAAACACTGTAGCTGAGACTGAAAGAGTTTGGTTCATGTTGTCGATATGTTGAGAAGACGCTTTTTCAGAATCTACTTTGCGAATCTACTTTGATGCACTTCCAAAGGATGAGGACTTGTGCTGGAATTGTAAAAACTGACCAATCAGAGCAGAGTAGACCAGTCACAAAAGACTGAGTCATCTGACCAATCAGAGTAGAGTAGACCAATCACAACAGAGACTGGGTCATCTGACCATTCAGAGCAGAGTAGACCAATCACAACAGACTGGGCCGTCTGACCAATCAGAGCAGAGTAGACCAATCACAACAGGCTGAGCCGTCTGACCAATCAGAGCAGAGTAGACCAATCACAACAGACTGAGCCGTCTGACCAATCAGAGCAGAGTAGACCAATCACAACAGACTGGGCCATCTGACCAATCAGAGCAGAGTAGACCAATCACAACAGACTGAGCCGTCTGACCAATCAGAGCAGAGTAGACCAATCGCAACAGAGACTGGGTCATCTGACCAATCAGAGCAGAGTAGACCAATCGCAACAGAGACTGGGTCGTCTGACCAGTCAGAGCAGAGTAGACCAATCACAACAGAGACTGGGTCGTCTGACCAATCAGAGCAGAGTAGACCAATCACAACAGACTGGGCCGTCTGACCAATCAGAGCAGAGTAGACCAATCACAACAGACTGGGTCATCTGACCAATCAGAGCAGAGTAGACCAATCGCAACAGAGACTGGGCCGTCTGACCAATCAGAGCAGAGTAGACCAATCACAACAGACTGGGCCGTCTGACCAATCAGAGCAGAGTAGACCAATCGCAACAGACTGGGCCCGACCGATATGGGTTTTTGAGGGCCGATACCGATATTAGGGAGTAAAAAAAGTCTGATATCGATATATCGGCCGATATTCTTTGTGTATATTATAGTACAGTACCAGTCAAAAGTTTGGACACACTTTCCCATTGGTGTGTCCACACTTTTGACTGGTACTGTATATAGAATGCAGTATATACATAATATACATACATTATACATAAATACAACAGAACAAACATACAAATGAAAAACAGTTATTTTCAGGTTTTTCATGTAGGTCTAAACTAGATTTTCAGGTACAGAAATAATCAAATGTCAAATATCACTTCATAATCTTCAGTGTATAAATATAGATTAACCCTTATTAAAGTTATTCAGTCAAGAGCCGTGAGTGATTTTTTTTTCTGTCTTTTGTTATCTCGTCTTTCATGAGAAAACGCTTCCCTGCCATTGACGAGATTTTTCTGTGTTTTCACTGTTATACGGTAGGGGGCGCTATTACGCTTCTGAACAAGTACAGAATCTGATCAAAACACAGGCGAAGAAGAACGATCGATCTCTTATAAGCAGATTCATATGTAAAATAACATGATCATCAACATTAAACAGCATATAAATCAAAACTAATGTTACTGAATGAAATGTCGACCCAGGACGAGCTCTAGGACTGTGAAGCTTTGGGGTGTTGATGGACTCCATCTGTGTTTTGATCATCGTTCTGAATCCCATCTGTATGCAAGTTAGTCACGATTTTCTCAGCTTTTTTCTCAAAATGTTGCTTTTTTCATGAAACTTACATTTAAGTGTTGATAAAAAAAAGAATGCATGAGAATAAAACAGAGGGTCTGCTCTTTCTTTTGATATATTGCATGTTCAGATATTCATACAACAAGGTATTCTGTGGGCCATGAAACTTGTGAAAATGACCAAAAACTCTGGCGGTGATGGCAAATTTCACGCTTATGTTCACTTAAGACATAACCGACTATGTTTACGATGATACTCGACAAGACCGGCATTTTGACATGATTTTGTGTGAATATTCGCGCGCTGTGAGACGCGTGGGCGCGTGTTCATATCGGTGGCATATACGCAGATGCCGATATATCTGTGACAGGCTCATATCGGCCGATAAAATCGGCAGACCGATAAATCGGTCGGGCTCTACAACAGACTGGGCCATCTGACCAATCAGAGCAGAGTAGGCTCTCAGAAAGGAGGGGTTTAGAGAGACTGAATATTTGAACTAACAGTGTATATTATGAGAAAGTTAAAGTGTCTTTTGACTTTTAAAAGAGCACAATTAAGGGATTTTTTAACGTTCATGTTGTCATAAGCTCTCTCTCCTCCACTTGCTTTGCATTTCTCCAACAGTTCCTTCAGTTCATATCCAACCTAAGATCGCTCAAATTCTTTTATGAATTCCCATATTTCTTCTTGTAACATTTTCAGTTCCAACACTTCACTTCCAGCGATTTCGTTCAGGTTTTTTTTCCCTTTACTTTCTAAATTCTAAACAGAAACCACTATTGTCACAGATCCCAAGACAGAAACTTAGACATAAAGCTACGTGTACACTTGAAATGATCCAGGTTTTCATTTAAACGCTCGGGTTTACAGTTGATGAGAAGCATATTGAGTGAAAACAGTGTCATAACCTCCAACACATGCATGATATTGTACTATAATATCATTTTAACAATAGTTTAATTGATATAATGGTCACAGAACATTGCTTGGAAAAGTGACCGGTTTCATAGAATGATTCTCATATCTTAAGATCTCTAATTCTCAGAAGACTTTACAGATTGTTTTTTGCAGCGCAAGTGGAAAATTGTGGACGAATTTATCTTCCAACATGGGCAGGGATGTGCTAGTAACACCTGTCAATGTCAACAAGTGGGAAGATGTTCTTCACTGGTATGATCTGGCTGAGATAACAACATTTCTCAATGGTGTCAGCACATACAGTCGGCCGTAATGGTTCCTCTGTGCTTTTGCAGACGAATCAGAGGACATGTGTGCAATCTCTCAGTTGATCAAACTGTTTTTATTTGCAAGTCAAATTTGAGAGGAACCAATGCAAATGTTAGTGTGTGCTGTTGGTTGGTCATGGTCTCTTAATGTCGGCACTGTTACATTGCTTCACCGTTGCTTCGTTGAATGATTGTCAGCAATCTCAAGGTCATTGAGTAGGAATCCCAATGAATGTTTGAACAGTCAGTCATTAAGGTTAGGACTTCACCTGACTACCTAATAAAGACTTGGCAACAGTAAAGAGAAAACACACTTGGGTTTACCTGCTAAAGAAATGTCCAGACTATATTTCACACCAAAATCAAAAGGAGGAAAAAACATGAATTTTTTTTGCTAAATGCAAATAAAGCCTATTCAAGTTTTTTCAAAAGTAATTCTCATTACTGTAAAGCAAAATGCGTCCTGGATAAATTAAATTCAGCACAACAAACTATAAACCAAAGCATTTAAACAAAAATTAAAGTCCTAAAATAAGCTTCACTTTCTTTATGCAAAATATAGATTCTTATTTCTTTCTTTTGATTTTCAGGTAAAATATGACCCAACATTCTTGGCAGGTTTTGTGAGAATCGTCCTCTGTTCTCATGCTCTTTGAAGAAGTCGTGTGGACAGCAGGTGAGTGACATTATTGAGATGATAAATGGTTTTTGTTTGTGTGTTTTAGGGCTGGTCTTGTCAATGAACCTAATAATTGAAAGCCTTTAAATAAGCAAAAGAAGAATCTGACTATAAAGGTAAACAGTTTGGTATAGGGATGCACGATATATCTGTTCATTTTTAATGTTATCGTTATCGGTCCGATAAGAACATTTTGCCGATATATTAAAGCAGATAAATAATATATTATTTCCTTCAGCTGAGACACTTAGCCATGATGGTTATGAATTGCTTGAAATATGATTGGAATCACTTCAAATACAGTTAAATGCAACAAGTCTGTCATATATACTGCATAAAATTATAATGAGAACATATTTGTGTGCTTGGTGCTTTTAATGGTGAGACTTGTTTCTGTTATCAGGCTCTCAAAAATTCTATACAAATTTGTATTTAGATCTATCCGCCAATATATCGGTTATCGGCTTTCAAATATAAAGAATTATCGGTTATCAGTATCGGCCAAAATTTTAATATCAGTGCATCCCTAGTTTGGTATAGGGGTGTGCAAAATCACGATAGTAGATTGCGAATGATTAAAATCTCTCCACGATCTGCCTTTGAACATAAATCGTAGTGTTAGGAGCGGGATTGGACACGGATCCGTGCATTCGCTCTTAAAGTCACAGTAGCCTAACACCGTATCCTAACTACACACGACGCGATAAGATTCCAGCGATAAGCGACTTATTTGTCCACACCAGACGTGACGCGACTACGAGATGCGACAAAATCAATCAAAAACCACAGCCAATCAGAACAGCGTGTGGGCGGGCTCTCGCGGCAAGTGCACGCCACGGCACAAGATACGGCACTCGCAAGGAAATGGATAAGTACATAATCAAATTCACATATTACACCATTTAAGCATTACTAAAAATACATACTTGAGTTACTAAAACAATCTTTGTCATAGAATATACTTGTTTGTTCACAGTTTGAATGTTCATTTCCATTGGTTTAATTTCAAGATCTGAGGTGAATTATCCATTGTTGCTTAAGGTACGACTACGTTACAAAGCTGGGAGCACTAAAGGATATTCAAAGTCGCATTACACGCTTTTGACATTAAATAAAGCACATAAACATTACCTGAGATTAACATTGCCATGTTTTGTGTTGTTCCAGCCGCGATGCAGAAATAGAAACCGTTTCTAAAATAGAAACATCGCGTGTCGCCGTCGCGGCTGGTTAGGACAAAACCTCTAATTAACATGGAAAAGACGCCTTTTATCGCGCGTCGCGTGTAGTTAGGACACGGTGTAATAAACCTGCTGCAGTCTGTCATTAATGTCAATCAAATAACAAAAGACAAAGAGAAAATCACTCGCTGTTCTTGACTGAATAAATTTAGTAGCATGTATAATTAATTCATACACTGAAGTCTGTTTTTACATTTGATTATTTCTTACTTGAATGCTTAAATAGACCTAGATGAAAAAAATTAAAGCACTTTTTATTTTATTTGTCTTATTTGTGATTTGCATCTTTGTTCTTATTTTTAATAACAAAGATAAAATAAAAAAGTGAAATAGGAATTTTTTTGGCCCATGAACTAACTCCTACTTCATCTTTTGCCACCTTGTAAATAGTTTGAAATAGGGAAATTAGTTTGGCTGTACTGCAATTTGCAAAACGGTCTTAAAGACTAACATGAAAAAGAATCATGATAAGATCGTGGATCGTGATCCTGCCTGGGAAAAGAATCATGATATATTTTTGCTAACAAGTATGTATTGTAAACACTGAGTCCTAAGTGGAAGCGTCAGCTGTGTTACAGCTAGTTAGTAGTCGGCTGAAGTGTTTGTTACTGTGCTGGGTTTGATTGACGGCTGACAGTCACCTGACACCACCTCTACCTGGCTTGGCCTCTGAGCGAATGTAAGGTGAGAATTTCAGCAATTTCCATTGCCCAGGTAGGATTACCTATCTGTTTTTCAGCTTATTTTCCAACAAAGTTGCAAAAGTAGAAAAGTGCACCGGGCAGATTTTTGTCTTTTAATGATCTTGAAATGCTTAACAGGCCCATTAAAATATTTGAGATTGGCTATACAGCGTTTGGCATTAGGTGACTTGCAGTATTTCCTTTCTATGAGGCTTAGATGTTATGTAAGGGAGAATAAAAATGAAACTTTGTCCTTATTGGCTGTAAACAGAACACTTCGGTGTATTCAAGCGGGTGCAATCCACCGTGCGTTACGTGACGAGTCCTAGGCAGTAACACCAACGAAGCCACAAGTCATGAGCATCTTTGTCAGAATGTTAGCAGTCAAGTGCTGTGAAACACATGACATATGATACCGTATGTGCCGGCCCTGTTTGTGTAAGCTTATCTTGCACATTCCCATCCCATGTAATCACCTTGATAAGGACTCAACACGAGTGCCTAGCTGCTATGCAAACACTAAACGGCTGAGGATCACACACTTACAGACTTCAAGTCGTCAAAGACGACAAACTCAGGCAGAAACATGTGCCTCATTGCTATGAGACGCATGACAGATGAAAGCAATGTGTTCTAAAATCAGCTCAAACTACATCAAATGTTTGAAATCTTCAGACTGGATGGAAGCTAAAAATCGGAGCCTGTGCCCGTCATACGCAACCCACAGACTAGCAACAATCGCCATTGGCTAATAAATTCTTGGCACATAGAATGGCACATTCCAAAGCAAATCAGCTTGGCTTAAAACGATTTAAAGAAGACCTATTATGCCCCCTTTCACAAGATGTAATATTAGTCTCAGGTGTCCCCAGAATGTGTCTGTGAAGTTTCAGCTCTAAATACCCCACAGATCATTTATTATAGCTTGTCAGATTTGCCCCTATTTGGGTGTGAGCAAAAACACATGGTTTTTGTGTGTGTCCCTTTAAATGCAAATGAGCTGCTGCTCCCCGCCTCATTTCACCTGTACACCTCGTGCTTCGGATACTCCAGCAACAACAAAACTGGAGAACCTCACGCAGCCTAAATGTCAGAAACTGTCAGTCGCGTGTTCAGCCTTACATGTTCGAACCAGAGTCAGACACTGATGGAGAGACTCAGGAAGAAGTTACAACTTCCAACGTTTCTGAATGATTAGTGGATACATTTATGTAGTTGTTGTGGAGTTAAGTTGCTGTAAGTGTGTGTTAGAAACCAGGAATGGAGAGAGAACATTGTGCTTGGGACGTTTTCATCTTCAAACCAAACTTGGGTCTCCAGCCGAGAGTTTAAATCCCGTCTGGCTAGTGCGCGTCCCATAATGTTTAGCATTAGGTCAGTAGGAGGAGAGTAGGGCGTCTTTTAGAGGCTGTTCCAGTGCATTTGACCACATGAGCGTTTACACTACGAAAGCAATCCGGACGAATGTGTTTTCAACTACCTCTGGAAGTGGATGAAAGTGGACAAGCTCAAACGCTTTAGACCCCGTTTACACCTGTATTTAGAGTCGTCCACTTGTGATCCGATCGACCAAAATGCATCTTAACACCAGGTGTAAACAGATGAAGCCAGTCTCACAGATTATATTATACGTGTGGCTTGTTTCCGTTTTGTTGTGGCTTGTTTTCACTGTGTTGCTAATGTATGTTTGCTGTTTAAATTGTTGTTTTGTGCACTACTAGGTCACCATACACAACAACTACACTTTTTTTGTGTTAGAGAACTTTAATAATTAGAATTAAAATGTGGCAACGATGTATGAATGAAAATGTATGAATGTTGACAACCCTAGACTATACTTTCACCTGCCTGTTGCATGTTTTATATTGTTGAGAACTGGTTGGGGGAGTTAGGTGCTCAAAAATAATGAAATCTACATAAAAATAATTTCTACTTTTAGAAATGCATGCGTCTTGATCCGATGCAAAAGGCAAGCAATTGAAAGCTATTGAGTTCCTAGTTCATCGATATAGTTACGGGGTTCCTATGACCATGCTTCGGTTTTTGACGCCTTGGGAGTGAGAATAGGGTTGTTGGTAAATATGAAATAAAGGCTCTTTGAAACACTTGCCATATTAAATATTAGACATGAGTAGCCATGTGGCTAATCTGTATTGCGAGTGGTAAAATCACTGTAACGCAAAGCCTCTCATAGGGCTGCACGTTTATGGCAAAAAACATAATCACGATTATTTTGGTCAATATTGAAATCACGATTATTTAACACGATTATTGGTGGGTGATATGATCAAAGTCTTATTTCATGATATGAGTAATTTTAAATGTCAATGATATTTCACAGTTATCGATACTTAAGCAAAAACTAATACTAGGTTAACCCTCTGGACCCTAAGGATCTTTTGTGGCCCTGAAGAAGTTTGACATGCTCTGAGATTTGTGTTTTTTTCAGTTGCTTTAAAGCATATTAATGGCTAAAGTCTGATTACACTGTATTCAGCACAAACAGGGCTACAGAGATATGTGAGCAACATGTACATAAAAGTTTGTAGTTTTGAGAAAATAATGTTTATGCGTAGTTTTTGAAAAAACTCAAATGTTAAATCACTGAAATAAGGCCATATAACACACAGTAAACATTTGTTCACAAGGCTTTTCAGAACTGGATGTTGTTGCCTAGAGTTTTTTCTTCAAAACAATGTGAAAACCATTTTGATCACTCATTCATACAAAACAATATAGACACTTATTGTCAGAATGGCTGTATGCGGGGAGGGTGTGGATCGTCATGAATAATGCTGAGATTCACACCTGAGGCGTCAACGACTCCAACGAGAATGTGAGGAGATTTAATGATTGAATGTATTGTTTGTAGCTTATTCACAAAATCACGTTTAATTTAAAAGAAGTAATCTGATTATACATTTTCTTTACATAAAGACTTTAGACCTACAGTGCCGTTCAAAAGTTTTAGATCTGTATGTTTTTAAAAAAAAAAAAAAAAAAGTCTCTTCTGCTCACCAAAGCTGGATTTATTTGATCCAAAATAGTAAAAACAGTAATATTGTGAAATATTTTTACAATTTAAAATAAATGTTTTCTATGTGAATACATGGTAAAGTGTAATTTATTCCTGTGATCAGAGCTGAATTTATCATCATTACTCCAGTCTTCAGTGTCAGAAATCATTATGATTATTTGCTCAACAAACATTTCTTATTATTATGAATGTTGAAAACAGTTGTGTAATTTTTTTCAGGATTCTTTGATAAATCAAAGATTTAACCCAGAGGGAACGGAAAGTTCAAAAGAATAACAAAATTTATCTGAAATAAAAAGTTTTTGTAACATTATAAATGTCTTTACTGTGTTTTTTGATCAATATAAGGCATCTTTGTGAATCAAAGTATTAATTTCTTTCAAAAAACAAAAAACAAAACAGCAACAAAAAAACTAAACTCTTACTCAGAACGGTAGTGTATAATGTTACAATAGATTTCTATTTCAGATAAATGCTGTTGTTTTGAACTTTCTATTTATCAAAGAATCCTGAAATAAATTGTACACAAATGTTTTTTTTCATAATAACATTCATAATAAGAAGAAATGTTTCTTGAGCAGCAAATCAGCATATTACAATGATTTCTGAAGTATCGTGAAACTGAAGTAAATAAATGGAATAAATTGCATTTTAAAAATATATCCAAATAGAAAACAATTATTTTAAATTATAAAAATACTTCGCAATATTACTGTTTTTGCTGTATTTTGGATCATATAAATGCAGCCTTGTTAAGCAGAAGAAAACATTAGAAAATCTAATTATAATCTAATAATAATCTAGTCTAATAATCTAAAAAATAGCACTTAGCCAAGTGTTGCATGATTTAACGTGTTCCTAGTATGTTTGGTACTTCGTGGCATATTTAAATGCGTTTCAAGGAGTGAATTACAGTGTAAAGCATGCCATTTCCTGTTTCCAGTAGGTGGCGCTATGACTAACTAAATATTGGCATGTAGATGTCTTCAGGCCAGGACTCTTATCAAACATGTGAAGTTTGGGGCAGATCAGACATTGAATGCCTGACTTACAACAGCTTCCTCTTTCATGGCGAAACATCAGACTTTGTGAGGCCGCCACGGACACGCCCTTCAGCGAAAACTCAAGATCTTCACAATTTAACATCACCAAGGCCTTAAGATTAGACTGACCAAATATGATGTTGATCTGATTAAATCTCAATGAGGAGTTAATCACAGTGTAAAACATAATTTCCTGTTGCCAGTAGGTGGCGCTATGCCTGTAACTGAATATTGGCATGTAGATGTCTTAAGGCCAAGACTCTAATAATACATGTGAAGTTTGGGGCAGATCCGACATTATATGCCCGAGTTACAACAACTTCCTGTTTCATGGTGAAATATCAAACTTTGTGAGGCCGCCACGGACACGCCCTTCAGTGAAAACTCAAGATCTTCGCAATTTAATGTCGCAAAGGCCTTTAGATTAGACTGACCAAATATGATGTTGATCTGATTAAATCTCTAGGAGGAGTTTGTTAAAGTACAACGTCTGGAAATGGCAAAAACTGCCTAAAATTTGCAGAGAAAATTCAAAATATCTCACTTCCTGTTGTGTTTTCAGATTTTGCTCGAGACTTTTTTGTAGGTATTGGGCTGTTACATGTGTCTACCGAATTTCATACTTGTACGTGAAACGTAGCGCGAACAGCGCTTAATTGAAATTTTGTAGGTGGCGCTATCGAGCCATTTTGCCACACCTAATTCTGAAACCCATATCAGACGTAAATTTTCACCACTTCTGACGCGTGTGCAAAGTTTCATGAGTTTTCGAGCATGTTTAGGCCATCAAAAATGTGATTCATTTCGGAGAAGAATAATAATAGGCTGAGCAATTCCAATAGGGTCCTCACACCATCGGTGCTCGAGCCCTAATAACACTGCTGTATACATTACATATAGACTAATCCTTATTAAAACTACAGTTTATTCATTCAAGAGCAGTGAGTGATTTTATCTGTCTTTTGTTTGATTAACATTAATGACAGACAGCAGCAGGGTTATTAGGCTACTGTCACTTTTAAGCCCGGGACACACCAAGCCGACGATCGGCCGTCGGGCCATTTTTGAGCGTCGGCCAACTTAGTTTTTTCGGTGTGTTCCACACCCTTGGCTCTAGTCGGACGGTGTTGGGTTTTTTTGGCCGATTCAACATGTAGAACATGTAGAAATAGACAGTCGTCTCATTTACACACAGGCGCAGACCACGCATGCTAGTTGACAGTCGGCTGTAGTTCTCTTGGTGTGTTCAAGTGCAGGTTTTTCCCCCGACGCAGGCGACGCGAGGCTTTCATCAGCGCTAGTTCTGTGGCGTCGGTTTGGTGTGTCCCTACATTAAGAGCTTCACGGACCCAATATACTGTTACACACGAGTTTCAAACACGCTTTCTCAAATGTTTACACTGACTTAAGACATAACCGACTGTGTGTATGAGGATACTTACCAAAACGGTATTTCAACATATTTTGTGTGTAGGCTATTTGAGCATTTCGGTGCGTATCTGAAGCCCACAGTATCCTGCGTATGTGCGTTCTGCTCCATATCGGAGTGTGGGACAGCATCTCTTTCGTGGCTTAATGCACTTTTAATAACACTGTTTAATATCAAGCACGTCCCGCAGTTTAGCAACAGTAGACTGCATTTTACATCACTCACTTATTCGACTGATTTGGATGTTAGGCTTGGCTTAGAGAGGAACAAACATCGCTGTAAAGATTACGATTGTTTGTACAGCCCTTGCCTCTCACAGTGTTGTTGCTAAAACTCCCATAACCTCACTATGATAAAACACACCAGCACTCAATAAATAATGATGTTTATTAGGGCTGGGTATTGACACACATTTCACAATTCGATTTAATTCCGATTCGATTCAATATAGATTATTTTATATATATATCAGGTACAATACATGGCAACTTTTCTCAAGGAAAACAAATCTCTGAACTAATGCTGTAAACTATGGGAGTCAGTTGTAGCCTACTGTAATATTGAAGGTTAATTTAACTGATTTCTGTACAAACACTTAAATTACACTCAATGGTTTTTTATAATAATAATGTTATAATATTAACTTTACAATTGCATAATCATATTTCTACTCCAATTCGTTTCTTGAAATATAAACATTTAAATGGTGGCTGTCATAAAAACTTTACTGATTTATTCAAACATGCATTAAATATTGAAAAACATAAAAAATTATAATGAATATGTAATATGGGGCATATATTTAGCAAAATGTTCCTCTCTAGAGTTAATTTTTCTAGCTCACTAACGAGTTTATGGACACTGGATATGGTTTTTCTGAGGTAAATGTGACGTGACATTGTTCACAAGCTGTTTTACTGACGTCTTTCTGCGGTTGAAACACTGATTGAGTGATTCCATGTGACGTGATCCGGATTTCGGTAAGTTGTACTGTATGTTTTAACACACTTTCAGATGCTCATTCATGTTTATTTCGCGCTGTAACTGGTATTAAAGCGGAGGAGAAGATCAGTGCATGTGCCGCTTCTCTTGAGCTGAGCTGAGTCACGCCGCAGCGCCAAAACTGTATTTTTTTTTAAATTTCATAATAAAATGGACGTAATTTGAAATCTGAGGCTTTGTTTCATATCAAAAGTAACAAAGCACAAAGATTATTGCGATTTATTGGATGGGAGGCGTGCTACAATGTCCTGTTCATCATCTGAAAACAGGATAGACTAATCGATTCTTGGGATTTAAGAATCGATATCGGTTCATAACAATAAGAAATCGATATTTTTTTTACCCAGCCCTGATGTTTATTATTATTAATGATCAGAATAAGCAATTCTCCGCCAAGTAATATAGTTCACTAGTCCATTAAAATGTAATGTTGTAACTTGAATTCAATATAAAATTCAACACCTTGTAAATGAACCCATGAGCTACAGGAACATTGTGTGTGTCCCATCTAAATAAAGGGTTTTCAGCCGTGACCGCATGTAGTAACTGGAAAATTGAAACCAAGCGTCATCTTTTGAATGTGAATGACAATAATCAGGCCGGTTTTGTTCTTTCTAGAACAGGAAAGAAAGATGCTTTGTGACGTCATTGGGTTGAGAAAAGATTGCGTCAGGGTTCATCACCCTTTTCTTATCCTGACACCTTTTGTGCCTTTCCCCAAAGGACCGTACCTTCCTTACCTACTCCATTTCCCTGGTTTTGTATTCCCATGGCTTCTAATTGTGAGTTTTTAGGTAATGATAGCACACCAGTAAGTATTCATAACATGGGGGACAATTATTTCCAGTTTCTCAATAGTAAGTTCCCACTACTTTTTGTTCTGTTGCTTTCCAGCTTTTAATGATGGCCAGAATAGAGCAGGAAGGGCAACTTAAATCTCAAAAGTGGGGCATTTCTTCACTGATGGTCCTGTCTTTTGTTACACTTGTTCATTCACCTTGTCCTGTTACCTAAGCGAGGCCGTGTCAAGAATGTCGTCATTTGGCACAAACGTTTCCCTGGTTAAAGTTCAGCAGCCATTTTGTGGTTTCTCCACCTTTCAGACTTCAACTTCAAACATGTTCTTTTGAAATGTGTCAGTGACATGCCATGCTTTTTATGTTCTAATCAGATTTGAAAAAATAAATCGATAGACTTTTCTTGACCTCGCACACATAGTTTTTTTCAGTCACTTGGACTTTACTTAGTTTTACTCGGTTCTGTTTGCTTGACCTCATTGTTTCTTCCAGATTCTTCCATATAATCACGTTTATCAAGGAACAAATCGGATTTATAAAGGCAGAAACTAACACGAAAGTGTTCTAATACACTATACGGCCAAATTTATGTAGATACTTTTAATTAATGGGATTGTTTATTCCAGTCATTCCTGAGGCCTTAGTGCTAACAATAAATACCTACAACACTAGGGATTTACTGTGCAACTACATGTTGTTCTGCAAAGTTCCCTGAGTTTTAGGGTTTATAGGGGTTAGAGTTTGGTTTTTAGGATAAGGGTTGGGTTACGGGGTAAAGTTAACAGTTTAACTATGAATGAAATGCAAGTATTTTAAATGTAACTAGATGAATAAAGTTTGTAGACAAACTTTAAATTGGCTTGAAAAAGCCAAGCCAGAAAGTTTGACGTAGTTTTAAAAGCTTGAAGTTTGAAGGTTTTCAGTTTTTTTGTTTAGTAGTTTTAAAAGCCAGATAGATAGACGGACGGATAGATAGATAGATAGATAGATATTTGATAGATAGATAGATAGATAGATAGATAGATAGATAGATAGATAGATAGATAGATAGATAGATAGATAGATAGATGGACATATAGATGGATGGATGGACGGACGGACAGACGGATGGATGGATGGATAGATATATAGATGGATGGATGGATAGATGGATGGATAGATAGATAGATGGATGGACATATAGATGGATGGATGGACATATAGATGGATGGATGGACGGACGGACGGATAGATGGATGGGTATATAGATGGATGGATGGACGGACGGACGGATGGATGGATATATAGATGGATGGATGGATATATAGATGGATGGATGGACGGACGGACAGACGGATGGATGGATGGATAGATATATAGATGGATGGATGGATAGATGGATGGATAGATAGATAGATGGATGGACATATAGATGGATGGATGGACATATAGATGGATGGATGGACGGACGGACGGATAGATGGATGGGTATATAGATGGATGGATGGACGGACGGACGGATGGATGGATATATAGATGGATGGATGGATATATAGATGGATGGATGGACGGATATATAGATGGATGGATGGATGGATGGATGGATAGACATTGATAGCATGATCTTAACATGTATTAGCATGTTGCTAACATGTTTTAACACATTGCTAACATGATCCCAGCATGTTGATAACACGTTTAACACATTGCTACCACAAATTATCATGTTGATAGCATTTTTTAAGACATTGTTAACATGAATTAGCATGTTTTAAGATGTTGCTAGCAAGAATTAGCATGTTGCATGTTTTACCTCATTGTTAGCATGAATTAGTATGTTTTAACGTTTTGCTAACATGAATGTTGTTTGCATTTTTTTTTAACATTGTTACCACAAGTTAGCATGTTGTTAACATGGTTTAAAGCTGCACTATGTAACTTTCTTGTGCTCAAAATTTACAAAATTTATATAATGAGCGAGTACATCATGAATCCATTTTCCAAACCAGGTTTTTGTATTATCCTGAATCACTATGGTACACTTATAAGAAGTGTTTATATTGGGAATATTTTAGACCGGTTTGGGTCGCACTGCTGCGGAGTAGCACAGTACCTACGTGACGCGTCATAGACATAAACAGAGAGAAGTAGCTCCGGCTACATTGTTCTTCCTCAAGATGCATGCAGTTCTGTTTATTAACCACTAGAGCGCCAAAAGTTACATAGTGTTGCTTTAACATTGTTAGTAGCATGAATTAGCATGTCTTAACACATTTCTAACATTATTTAGCATGTTGGTAACATGTTTTAACTGCTAACATTTTGCTAGCATGATTTAGCTTGTTGCTATGATGTTTTAACATGTTAGCATGAATTAGCATGTTGCCAGTATGATTTAGCACACTGCTAGCATGAATTAGCATGTCACTGGCATGATTTAACATTTTGTTAACATTAATTACCATGCTGCTATCATGATTTAGCACATTTGTAGCATGAATTAACATGTTGCTCGCATGATTTAACATTTTTTAACGTGATTTAACATGTTGTTAACATGAATTAGCATGTCACTAGCATGATTTAGCATGTTGCTGGCATATTTTAACACACGGCTAGCATGTCGCTAGCATGATATAACATGTCACTACCATTATTTAACTTTTTGCTAGCATGAATTAGCATGTCGCTAGCATGATTTAACATTGTCGCTAACATGATTTAATATGTTGCTAGCATGTTTTAGCATTTGTTAGCATGAATTAGTATGTTACCATGAATTAGCATGTTGCTAACATGATATAGCAAGTTTGCTAGCATGTCCATTAGAGTTATTGTATGAAAGTTTTGGCCCCCTCGATGAAAGCATATGGGACTTAATGCGCGTTTGATTTTAGAATTATTTGGGCTAAATAAAGTAGGAGGATAATTTTTTACAAACACAATTATTATGAATCACAATTAAACTTTTTTTGTCAAAATGACTGAAAATGCATATCTGAGTTATCCGTTCACTGACTGATGGGCTCAGATTCAGAGAAACAGTGAAAAACTGTCGGGTTTGGTGTTGGTAAAGTGACTGCAGTTTACCGTGTACACTGTTAAATCCAACAGTGATGTGTCTCAACTTAACTGAAAAATCTGTTCTACTCAGAAAACCCAAGTTAAGATTAATTGATTGGTTTGAGTGCCATTTTGTCAAGCAAAAAAAAAAACTTTTTTGAGGCGGGGCAATTCTTAATAGACTTTTAACTCAATAACTGATTCATCTTGAATGTTGAATTATCAATACAACCGAACAATTTGAGAGAACATCACATAAGCTGACTTCATAAATTGATGTTGATTTTCCTCAAATGTTTTTGTTTGAAGTCACCATTATGGTGATCAGTGTTCCCTTTGGTTGGGCTCTCGGAACTTCATTTATATTATTGTGATTCTCTTCCTATTGATGCAGCAATGCAACAAGACATTACAGTTATTTGGTTTCAAAGGAAGGGAAGTAATAAATAGGTTGCATTTAAAGCCTAACTTCTAACTAAATCATTAACTAGTTTTTTTCATGTCGAATAATGATTTCTTAAAATTTGATATAATCTCTCTATATTTGTGACAATCTTGCAATTGATCATGCTGGAGTCGCACACAGACTTCAACATTCAGCATCAAAACAACAATTACATTTTAAGTAAATTACTGAGTACTCTCAGTTGTTTTATAGTTACTAGAACTTTTGTGTAAGTGAACTATACTAGCTAAGCACGTGTCAGCACAACATACTATTCCTATTTCACTTTACTTGTTTTTTTTTAAGGCAATTGGTTTGCATGCTTTTTTTAAAGGGGTCATATGATGCGATTTCTTGTTTTCCTTTCTCTTTAGTGTGTTATGTAGCTGTTTGTGCATGCATAAGATCTGCAGAGTTACAAAGCTCAAAGTCTCAAACCCAAAGAGATATTCTTTATAAAAGTTAAGGCTCAGCCACACCTTTCTAAAACGCTTCGTTCAAACACACCCCACATCTCTACGTCTGTGGGGGCAGAGTTTCATAACACCGCCCAAACGTATACGCAAAGAAAGAAGGCGTAACTTTTATTTGCTGTAGTATTGTTGCCGCCGGCGCCGCCATGTCGTGGAGACGCTGTGTTTTTCATTGCGAAAGCCAAACTACTTTGTTTGGCCTTCCAAAAGAGGACACAATTAGAAAACAGTGGCTAAGCTTTAGTTACAACTGTTTTATTCGACTGTGTGCTGCGCAATTTTTCGGAGGACTGTTTCCTGGGAGAGCACAGACCGTTTCTACGTCTTTGTCGTTTCTACGATAACAAACTTACCAATCTGATACTTTCTGGTCCAGTCGCGCTGGCAACGTTCAGCTTGACATCTGCATCATTCAGATCAGATTTGGGCTCGAATTGATAAGGTAGGACCGACATTATCATCTGTCAATATTGATAATGACTTTTTTTAACCTAAAACCACGTAAACACATAGCATTAAACCAAATACACAAAATAATGTTCTTTTTAGAACCATCATATGACCCCTTTAAGCATCTAACTACTTAGATTTTACAGTGTAGGACAGTAAGTCTTTATAAATTAGGCCCCTGGATTTTCACTCATGACTTCAAATTCACTCATTCTTCAAGTGCACAAGTTTAAAGTTGTTGGATTGGAGTGTGCGTTCCTTGTTTGGTTAGACACGTTTCTAAACGGTATTACTTCCTCAAATTACTTTTTTTGGAGCATTGCCATAGACTTAGCTATTGTTTTGCATTGCTAAATTGCTTTTTAACAAACACTACTGTAAGTATTTGCATACTTTGCATTGATCCTGCTTAATATACCTTTGCTTGTTGACTGCACTAGAAGTCTGGGTCAGAACCACAGAACGTAATCCCAGACGACAATCCCAACGAGACTGGGGCGAAAATGCCTTTGTGACATAGATATATTAATTCCACGTTAACCTCACATAACAGACAGCTAAATATTAATGACTAAACCCAAATATATGAGGCCTGATCTGGTGTATAACACATGTAATATTTGGTATTTATTAATTTAGTTCGAAACTTCAGTTCAGACTCACATTTTGAATGACCCATGAAGGTGATTGGTCGACCGATAGCTGATTGGTGGAACAATCGGTTATCGGCAAAAATCCATACCGATAGTTGTTCCGGGTTGCGTCCGTTGCTGGAGCGGCTGAGAAGGGTGCGCTGTCATTGCACAGTACGAGAGATCTGAGAAGGGTCTGCTGGCATTATATAGCACGAGAGCGGCCTCTAGAGGCGAAATAAAAACTATCACTGACGTTGTTTATATTGACACGTGAGGCTGCACGGAGAGCACACGCTGAGCACACTCCACAGACAGCGCTTAAAGGAACACGCCACTATTTTTTTTAAAATAGGCTCATTTTCCAACTCCCCTAGAGTTAAACAGTTGAGTTTTACCGTTTTCGAATCCATTCAGCCGATCTCTGGGTCTGGCGGTAGCACTTTTAGCATAGCTTAGCATAGATCATTGAATCTGATTAGACCGTTAGCATCTCGCTCAAAAAAACGACCAAAGAGTTTTGATATTTTTCCTATTTAAAACTTGACTCTTCTGTAGTTACATCGTGTACTAAGACCGACGGAAAATGAAAAGTTGCGATTTTCTCATTCCTGCGTAATAATCAAGGAACTTTGCTGCCGTACCATGGGTGCAGCAGGCGCAATGATATTACGCAGCGCCTGAAAATAGTCCCCAGCTAGGTAACTTCCAACGTTGGTTATGTTGACGGAAGTTAGCCTATTTTCAGGCGCTGCGTAATATCATTGCGCCTGCTGCACCCATGGTACAGTTCCATCAAGTTCCTTGATTATTACGCAGGAATGAGAGTATAGTTCCTAGCAATATCGGTCTAGAAAATCGCAACTTTTCATTTTCCGTCGGCCTTAGTACACGATGTAACTTCAGAAGAGTCAAGTTTTAAATAGGAAAAATATCTAAACTCTTTGGTCATTTATTTGAGCGAGATGCTAACGGTCTAATCAGATTCAATGATCTATGCTAAGCTATGCTAAAAGTGCTACCGCCAGACCCGGAGATCGGCTGAATGGATTCGAAAACGGTGAAACTCAACTGTTTAACTCTAGGGGAGTTGGAAAATGAGCCTATTTTAAAAAATAGTGGCGTGTTCCTTTAAACATCAGATGCGCGTTTAAAACCCCGACAGCGAAACGGTATGAATACAGAAAACTTCAGTACATGTTGCCAAATCATAATAAAGTCATTAATTTGTTGACTAGATGCTGCATTAGCAGGGAAAGAACAGCAGTATGTATGTACTGTATATACTTTGTCGTCGAAGCTGAGAGGACGCTAACATTAGCAGTACCTCAAGCAGTTAAAACAGTGTGACAACTAGTGACGTGAGAAAGCAAACTGTGTCGTCATGCAGCCGACAGAATTATAAATAAATCAGAAACACATTGGATTTCAATACATATTTTGTTATTTTGATTAGATAATCGTCAAGTGTTCTAAAAAAGCATGACTGTTTGGATTTATATGAAATGGTAACACTTTAAAATAATATTCCATTTGTAAAATTAACTAAGGTTAATAAATGCAGTGGAAGTATTGCATACATTTTTAAATTGAGTTTTAATTTTTGTTTGATCTGTTAAAATTAGTTAATGCACTATGAACTAACATGAATGATCAAGGTACAATTGTATTGCTCAAATATTAATACATGCTGTAAAATGTATATTGCATAATGCATATCGTTCATGTGAGCTAGCTAATACATCCACGTTAACAAATGGGACTTGCAAAGTGTTACCTATAAGATTTACATGTTTCTAGGTTATAGCTAAAGAAACATTTATTTATAATATTATTTTAATGTTTAAATTATTTTCTGTAGAATTTGTTCTGTTAGAACTTCTCATTTTAATATATTCATATTTACATATGTATTTCATTTAGCACATTTTCATAGTTTCAGCTAGGGCTGTTAAACGATTAATCGCATCCAAAATAAAAGTTTGTGTTTACATACTATATCTGTGTGTGCTGTTTATAATTATTATGTATATATAAATACACACACATGCATGTGTATATTTAAGAAAAAAAAAATATTTATATATAAAATATTTATATATAATATAAATGATATAAATATATATACAGTATATACATGCAACTATTTCTTAAATATATACATGTATGGGTGTGTATTCAAATATACATAATAATTATACACAGCACACACAGATATATTATGTAAACACAAACTTTTATTTTGGATGCGATTAATCGCGATTAATCGTTTAACGTTATGGTTTTATTTATTTATTTATTTTTATCCAGTATCCATTTTAAAAACTATTGGTTGATTAATCGGTTATCAGCAAGTGCGGTCCAACCTAGTTATCGGTATCAGTAAAATCCACTATCTGTCAACCTCTAGTTAAGACCTTGCAATGACATCAGTCTGGAGGAGAGCGCATGATAATCCCCCGCTGGTCTTGGTCTCGTGGCACTATGGAAGTGGAAGTCATGCTGTAAAGTCCCTCTTAATCCTCCTCCTCATGGAATTCCACACATCCATGGTCAAAAATCACAAAAAAAACACATCTCATTTCCACCGTATCTCAGGTTATGTTCCATTCTGTGGTCAAAATGACTCTTACTCTACATAAATGCACTTGGTGATGTAAGGCTTGGATGCAGCTGCTCGGCCATGGAAACCCATTCCATGAAGCTCTCTACACACTGTTCTTGAGCTAATCTGAAGGCCACACGAAGTTTGGAGGTCTGTAGCTATTGAAAGTTTGCGACTTCTGCGCACTGTGACCCTCAGCATGCGCTGACCCCGCTCTGTGATTTTACGTGGTCTACCACTTCGTTAGTTGCCGTTGTTTCCAATTGCTTCCACTTTGTTATAATACCACTAACAGTTGGAATATTTAGCAGTGAGGAAATTTCCCGAATGGACTTGTTGCACAGGTGGCAACCTATCCCGATACCACGCTTGAATTCACTGAGCATCAAATATTTTTTACAAATGTTTGTAGAAGCGTCTGCACGCCTAGTGCTTGATTTTATACACCTGTGGCCATGGAAGTGATTGGAACACCTGAATTCAATGATTTGGAGGGGTGTCCCAATACTTTTGGCAATATAGTGTATGTTTCCATCCACCTATTTTTATGTGCGTTTTTGAAGAGCATTTTTGAAGCCCAAAGTGGGCGGAGCCGGCATCTTGGCAGTGAGTCACTCCCAGTTAACCAAAAATGGGCAAAGAGGCGGAGCTGAGGTGCCTGGTTGCTGAATTGGCATTGGTCAATGAATTGATCAATGCGGGGGCATTGGCGGTTGGGATGGACTAAATATATTATTTCAAATAAACAAATTAATAAATAAAATTATATTTGAATTTCACTCACCGGAACAAATGGAGCCCAGACTTCTTGGACGGTCTGTACAACAAGCCATATTATTTGATAATTGTGTGAAATAATCCCGAAAAATCTGACCATTTCTATCTATCTATCTATCTATCTATCTATCTAGCAGCATGGTATCTATCTGAAACATGCTGGCAATGTGATAACACGTACTAGCAACAGTATAGCAACACCTTAGCAACCATCCCGAGTACCTTAGCAACTGCATAGCAACCACCCAGAATACCTTAGCAAACATTCCAACAGGCAATATTAGTGATTTTTCCAAATATTGAAACAGATTCAAATATAGATTCTGAAGAATACACTATTGAAAGCAAGTTAATGTACCTTAACCTGACCATTGTGTACATATTTGTGGAACTGATCCATATTGGATCCAAAAGAAGACTTTAAGAACCAGAATCTAAAAGGATATTAAGAGATGTCTTGAGTTGTGGGCATGCAAACTTTGAAAAACAAAGCACAAAAAGTGTTTTTCCCCATTTTTGAACTGCCACCATTGACATTTAATACAACAAGATTGCTAAAGCCAACAGATTTTACTAATCAATTTACCAATCTCTCAGTAAAAATGAAATAATGATGCTGCCATCTTTCTAAAGTCATTTCTCCCATCTGGTCCAAATCTCAGGTGAAAATTGTCATTTTGACCCCCCACATACAGTAAAATACATCCATGCCATTTAATATTTAGCCTTTCATCAGTATTTATGTTTGTCTTTCTTCAGAAAAAAATATTAACAGAATCTGTGGATGTTTCTGACATTTGGTTGATTTGACACAGAATGACCCCACAATAATTAGTTTGTTTTATACACCATATTACATATTACACCCTCAAGTGACTCGCAAAATTGTTCAAATTGATGTTTTAAGAGACTTATTGACCTTGACCTTAATTTCCTTTTTATATAAGATTATGCCAAAATAACAGATGAGGTTCTCTTTTCAAGAATTGCATTCTCTTAATGAGGCTTTTTTCGTCATTAGTTGCTCATGTCAGTAACTGCTAGTGGCCAGTATTAGAGATCTCATCACCTGTTTATGAGAACAGATGACAGATGGATGATGCTTAGAGTCTGAGGAAGGTTAAGAATAGCTCACCTTTGTTTGTCAAAGGCTTTTGTGAATTCAGAAGTTCAACTGTCAGGTGGGAGTGGCAGAAGCAATTACAGCACGGGATTCCTCAATGAAGAAAACACATTAGGCGTGAATCTGAAGGCCTGCTGAGAGGTGTTGGGTTGTTTAACTGTTTGATCTAAGTGGTCAGCTAGTAGAACCAGCAAAGTTCAGCTTGAAGAACATGTTGGACAGATTATTTTAACTCTTGTGCTGTGTTGAAAACCCTGTAATATCTTTTGTGTTCCCGGCCTTTTAAAAATTGCTTGTGAATCGCTCGTTATGCCATATTATCACCAAATATTGGATTTAATCTTTTTGTCAACCTGTTTTCTTTCACTTAGGACAGGTTTTGTATTTATTTTTGAAACTGATTGATCTGAGCCTCACTGATTTGAGGATAAAGTTCATCTCTGTGAAAAAGAAAGCCTGTAAAACTCAAAATAGTTTGCTTGTTTGTTGTGTACATTAACACGTGTGTGTGTGTGTGTGTGTGTGTGTGTGTATCCACACAAGCATTACACCAGTTCTTCTCCTAATAACATGATAGTTTGAAATGTTTAACGTATTAATCGTGGCCAGTGTTCATGAGCATCGTCTCAAACCCTTACCTTACATTTTTGTGGGTTTGACACAAAATGACAAGTTTACTTTAAGGGCCAATTTTAACGATCTGAGCGCATGGTCTGAAGCGCACGGCACAGGTGCTCTTAGGGCGTGTCCGAATCCACTTTTGCTAGTTTAACGACAGGAAAAACGGTCAGCGCACCAGGCACATGGTCTAAAAGGGTTGTGCCTCGTCTCTTAATGAGTCATGGGTTTGTTTTGGGCGTAACGAGCAATAAACCAATCAGAGTCTCATCTCCCTTTCCCTTTAAAAGCCAGTTCTGGAAAGACTGAACGCTTCTCCAGAGAGGAAGCCTTTTATTTTTAATATTTAAAATGTGTGTGTGCTGTTGCGCATCCCTGTGTGTGTAATAAGCAGAGTGTACTTGCGTTGTGCACCGCCTATAGGCGCATATTACTAACACACCCTTTAAATAACACAAAAAATACTGCGCTATTGACTAGAGCCGCATGATTCTGGATAAATTGAGAATCACGATGTTTAAAATTGAGATTGTGAAAAAAAAACATCAGACAACTAAACAAAATAACACGTAATTTACTAGATGTTCTGACAAAATTTTCATCGCTCCAGTCTATTTAAAAAACACATTATTTTAACAAAATAAAGAAAATAATTTGAATGAAGGAGTCATGTTTCATTCATCAAGACATCAAGGCATTTGTGAGTGAATCTTTTGAACGAATGATTCAATGACAAACACTTTTTTTCTCTTGTCGCACCTTCTGGCGTAATAAGTGATGACTTGTACGTATTAATACATACAAGTGTCAAAACACTTTCAAAACGGTGATTTGCTCTATTTTGATTGATACCCAAACTATAAACTTTTATCCCAGTACACATTTGTCCCGTTATTTAAATGTTTGTAACACATAAATAACGAAATGTGTGGTTGAAAAGACTGCAAAGCTGCTTATCTGTACACTCTCTCTCCGGCAGCACGAACGCAGATTTGAATGTTGCAGTGTGATTATCGAACTTTAAAAGGGTAACCAAAGTCCCTAAAGTCTTTGGTTTAAAGGACTGTTTCACGTCACAAGTGTCAGCAGAGTGTGAGCAGCGAGTGTTTTCTCTGCCCATATCAATGAATGAGAGCGTTCACATCGGGAGCGTGACGGCCGACTCTCTCATTCATTAACATGGGCCGCAACAAAATACGCTCCGCTGACGCATGTGACGTGAAACAGCCATGTTTTCAACGGATCTGAGCCATGGTCATAGACAGCGGAATCGTTGTCATTTAGAAATAAGATCGCGTGGGTGTTTGAATCGAGATCGCGATCTTTTAATGATTAATCGTGCAGCTCTACTATTGACTTTAGAGCAGGTTTGTGTTGGTCAATGGCGCAGTCATTTCAGTTCCTCAAAATAGCAACGCGCCAACAATGCGCCTGGTTTTCAGACCAGACGCGAACAGATGCGCCAGTGCATTTGCTATTTAAACAACGTGGCGCAGGACGTGAAAATGATAATGTTGTCGGGCTGAAAATAGCCAAAAACACTAGCGACGAGCCTCGCATCGCATTGCATTGGGTGTATGATAGGGCCCTTAACTCTTTCCCCGCCAAACACGGAATTTTCCATTATTTTCCGTTATTTGTGAGAAAACGCTTCCCCTCCAAACACGGAATTTTCCGGGTTTCCGTGTTTTCACTGTTATACGCTAGGGGGCGCTATTACGCATCTTCTGAATGAGTACAGAATCTCCTGATCAAAACACAGGCGAAGAAGACGCAAAAAAACAAGCGATCGTATGTAAGCAGATGCATATGTAAAATAACGTGATCATCAACATTAAACATCATATAAATCAAAACTGCCTAATGTTACTGAATGAAATGTCGACCCAGAACGAGCTCTAGGACTGTGCAAGCATTAGGGGTGTTGATGGACTCCATCTGTGTTTGATCATCGCTCTGAATCTGATCTGGATGTAGTCTTTGACAAAAACGTGATTTTCTCAGCTTTTTGTTCAAAATGTTGCTTTTTTTATGAAACTTACACATATTCAAGTGTTGATAAAAAAGGAAAGCATGAAGCTAGAACTATATAAAAGCATAGGGTCTGCTCTTTCTTTTGATATATTGCATGCTCAGATATTCATACAACAAAATATTCTATGGGCCATTTTTGTGAAAATGATCAAAAACCCTGCCGGTGGCTGGCATCTTTTTTTAAAAACACTGGCGGGGAAAGAGTTAATGTTTCTCTGATTTTCAATCTCCCCCATTAATTTTCAATGGATGGTTATTTTTGACCAATATAAGCTCAGATCAATGAGGCCTACAATCAATCAGTTTAAAAAAAGAAATACAAAACCTGTCCTAATTGAAAGTAAACAAGTTGGCAAAAAGATTAAATCCAATATTTGGTGATAATATAGTGTGTGCGCACCACGAGTGTAACAAATTGGAGGTGAAAATCACAAAGAAATTACAAAAATTATCAAAAAAATCTGGGGAAGTAGTTATAGTCAGTAAGTTTTAGTCCAGTGCGATAATGTTAACTAGCATTTTCGGGAAAAAAGAAAATCCTCTCCGGGGTCAAAATGGCCCGACCACAACCTGAGGGAGAATATGGATATGGAATAATTGTACAAGATGCTTTTAATTTAAAATTGGAATGACTTCAGATTGCAGATCTACTGTCGAGAGGAAACATGGAAGATGACTGAAGAATCTGAGAAGTAGGAGACTCCGGTAAAAGTGTAGGAGAAGCAATGGTGATATGAACAAAATCTTTTCCTATGGCAACACAGTAACATTTCCTACGACAACGGCTCTGCATAAGTTCTACTTGTTCTACCAGCTCAAATGATTTTGAAGGGAATAATAGGCTGGATGATGAAGCCATTACAGTACTGAAGGGGCGGGCCGGCCCATCTCTGAGAGGGTCTGAAAAAGTGCTGAAAAAAGCTTGGCAGCTCTCTCTCTCCGTGCAGAGGACTCTGGGAATAAATGGCACCGGTGGGGCCCTCTTTATTCTGAAGCTGGCCAGGAATGCAAGGCCTTTTTTTCACTCCTCACACACCATTATCAGCGGTGAAATATTCCCTACGCTGCACCCATTGTGCACTTGCAGGGTGGACGTCACAAACTGGGAGGCCCATCCTGTCGGCGTTTGTCTGAGGAGAGATTTGCTGCACTGACCAAACAGCCAATCAAGCTGAACTCCCGAGGAGAATGTTTTCCAAGATATTCCTGCAGAGAAGCTTAAACAGTTTAAGACGACTCTCTGTCTCTTAGGGTTTCTAAACTCTTACTCTGCTAAGAGAAGCTTGGCAACATTTCTTACTTCCTGCGGTCAGTATAACAAAGTAGTGTATTACCTTACAGTGACATTAAACATCAGAGGTAAACCGTATACAGCCTAGCATTCTTTACTGACTCTCATATGCTTGAATTTAAACTGAATGGAGATCAAAAAAGTCTTGCATGTAGAACATCTGCTGTTTCCTCCAGCTCTTGAGGCTTTCGTCACTAGCTTGCGTTGCCTTTCCTTCCACTTGAATGTTTCTTTGTACTTGTGCCCAGATCATTGTGTACTATTTCCTGCACATGAACACTCATGTTTCTATACAGCAATATGTAATTAGGGCATAATGTTCTCATTGTCAGTCTGGCTGCGTTTAATGGCTAAATCTGAGAGCATTTCTAAAGTTTACTACTCATTTTAATATTGCTTGTGTATGATTGTTGTCTGATGATAGAAGAATCACCATGGTTCAAACATACTACGTTATGTTACAGTATATAAATGAAACGCCAATGGACCAAAGACCAAATTTAAGATAGGATCTTTTATAAAGTTGGCATTCATTGAATGTCTCAAAATTGCATAATCCATCTAAGAGTTCACATGATCACTGCCGTTTTACCCCGGTTAAAATTGCATTCCAGACATTTTCATCACTCCCCCATCCACCCGTCCTTCTTCAGGACTCTTATTAAGGTTGTCATCATTGATGCTCATTATTTTATATTGCTCTGTTTTAGAATATGTAAGCACTAGTGTTGTAGTCAAGACCACCTAAAACAAGACCAAGACCAAGACTTTGAGGGGTTGAGACCGAGTCAAGAACAAGACCAGATCAGCACTCAAATTCATCTGAAAGATCCACATTTACTACCTGAGAAATGACTTAGACCGGGCTTTAGGGAGACTGTGCACGACAGGCAATATGCATTTAAACTGGGTAAATGTTAAAGGATTATATCAAGATATGAGACTCTTCCTGTTTCCCTTTTTGTCATTACTTTAATTGCTCACATGGCAACACTGTTTTAAATGTTAGAATATCCATTCACAATTTTACATCTTCAATGTCTTGCCACCATGTTCAGAAAGTTTGGTGTGAATTGTATGAATCCCCTAGGAGGAGTATAGGGCTGCACGATTAATCGAAATCGAACCGCAATCGCGATTTGGCTTATGTGCGATTATGAAAGCGTAAAGACTGCGATTTTAATGAAATAAATATATTCCCAGCGTGTTAGTGAAGAGCGGCTCTGTGATCAGGAGTAAACGCTGCTCCGTCTGAAAGCACTTGAGTCGCTTATAACGTGCGTTTGAAAAAAATACAACATTTAATAACATGTTTTAACTCACTTCATATCGTCAGTCTAGTGTTTCCTTTTGTGAGCTGATGTGGCTTCTTATCACAGAATGAGGCAGACGATTAATTATTTTATAGTATTCTATACAGTGATGAAGTCTGTCGATTAGCACTGCATTATAATATACTTTATTATTATGAAAATACCCGAGAAGGCTTGAAGAACTCAAATACACCATATCTCGATGCAGTCGTGTGTTTATTGTCTTCATGTTTAATCAGTCAAAGCGTTTCTATCTACTAGAGCCCGACCGATTTATCGGTCTGCCGATTTTATCGGCCGATATGAGCCTGTCGCAGATATATCGGCATCGGCGTATATGCCACCGATATGAACACGCGCCCACGCGTCTCACAGCGCGCGAATATTCACACAAAATCATGTCAAAATGCCGGTCTTGTCGAGTATCATCGTAAACATAGTCGTTATGTCTTAAGTGAACGTAAGCGTGAAATTTGCCGTCACCGCCAGAGTTTTTGGTCATTTTCACAAGTTTCATGGCCCACAGAATATCTTGTTGTATGAATATCTGAACATGCAATATATCAAAAGAAAGAACAGACCCTCTGTTTTATTCTCATGCATTCTTTTTTTTTATCAACACTTGAATGTGGGTACGTTTAATGAAAAAAGCAACATTTTGAGAAAAAAGCTGAGAAAATCGTGACTAACTTGCATACAGATGGGATTCAGAACGATGATCAAAACACAGATGGAGTCCATCAACACCCCAAAGCTTCACAGTCCTAGAGCTCGTCCTGGGTCGACATTTCATTCAGTAACATTAGTTTTGATTTATATGCTGTTTAATGTTGATGATCATGTTATTTTACATATGAATCTGCTTATAAGAGATCGATCGTTCTTCTTCGCCTGTGTTTTGATCAGATTCTGTACTCGTTCAGGAGAAGCGTAATAGCGCCCCCTACCGTATAACAGTGAAAACACGGAAAAATCTCGTCAATGGCAGGGAAGCGTTTTCTCATGAAAGACGAGATAACAAAAGACAGAAAAAAAATCACTCACGGCTCTTGACTGAATAACTTTAATAAGGGTTAATCTATATTTATACACTGAAGATTATGAAGTGATATTTTACATTTGATTATTTCTGTACCTGAAAATCTAGTTTAGACCTACATGAAAAACCTGAAAATAACTGTTTATTTCATTTGTATGTTTGTTCTGTTGTATTTATGTATAATGTATGTATATTATGTATATATTCTATTATATATACAGTACCAGTCAAAAGTTTGGACACACCACTGGGAAAGTGTGTCCAGACTGTACTATAATATACACATGAAGAATATCGGCCGGTATATCGCCCTCTGGCCTCCAGTATGAATGAAACATGAGTGTGTTTAGTGCCCAGCACTGCTCACTCCATCCTATTTTGGGTAAAAAATAGGAAAAATAATACTTCTCTAAATAAATATATATGACAATCCATATGTTTTTCTCCAGTGTACAGGAGTTTTTTCCCCACAGTGGATGCATAAGAGGCTCATATTTCATATTAAAGACATAGACTCGTTCTTGATTTTGCATACCTCCTGACAAAAATTAAGAAATTGATATCACAGATTTTTATAATAATAATAATAATAATAATATAATATTTTATAATAAATCCTTAGACATTTCTAGTGATTTTTTGTCATAGGCTGCCTGCATGTTAACAGGTAACCCTGCCGTTTTTTGTAAATTAAGTTTTCTGTAAAATATAAATATTATTATTATTATTATATTGTTATATTTATTCTTAAATACTCTATTTTTTATTTGTAATAATGAAAATGTTATTGTAATAGTAATATTTCTTATTTTGTTAAATATTATTTTATATTATTAGTATCATAATAATTATTAATAGTCATAATATATAAGAAAATCCACATTCAAACCAAAATATCTGACTTTCTGTTGGTCGAAGCTAATGACTGTACATTAGAAAGTTGTATTGGTTGCATTTGAAGCAGGAAGTTTTACACCCAGTCACATTAATGATGTTAGCAAATAAATCAGACAATGCACCGACAATTTAGTGATATCCCCACAGTTATGGTCGTGAAATAAAAGAGAGTCCTCTAAAACAGGGTCGAGTCCGAGACAAGAACAAGACCTTTGGAAAATGGTCTCGAGTGCTACAACACAACTACCGTGGGACTTGACTGTCTAAAAGTATGCTTTTTAAGCCTTTTTTTTTTGTTACATACTTTACATACTTTACCAATCTTCATCTGTTTCCTCATTGGCAAAAACTGCAAATTTTCCACCTCACAAGCCTTCAAGCTTTCTTTAAAGAGCTTCATCCTGACAGTGAGCTGGCTAAATAGGGCTCCAGGAAATAACTTGGAATTAAAAGAATTTTGCACATGAAGGCTGAAATCAGATTTCTTAGTAGTTATCGTAGGGGACTTTTAGAGTACTTCTGTGTACCAAGCACTGCTTCAATGGTGATCAAACACATTCTTGCATAATTGACACACATCTATAATAGAGATGAAATGGTTTAAAAATATTATATCATGATTATAGTGACCAAAATGATCACCGTTATCAGTATTATAACAGCATCGTTAAACTGTGCTGGAAATGTTTTGATACAGAAACTGAAATCATTTCAGTGAAATTAAAACCAACAAATACATTTTGTTGTTACATTAAAAAAATGTTGGTTTGGTGACTTACAACATTCATATAAATCCCATCAGAACTCAATGGTTGTAAAACCTCTCATTGTCTTCCATCTAGGAGTGTGTGAAATTGACAAAAAAATATATATATATTTGCCGATAGCAATAATTCAGTGATATTTTGATCAGTGTGCTTTGTGCTGCTACTTTGGCCGGTTTAGGCCTGTCGTGGACAGCTGACTCCCAAAGCTTTTCATGGTCAGTTCAGGAATGACCTCTTTCTTTAAGGGGTAACATTTGCAACCTTGATTTGAATAATTTGAAAATTAATTTCCAGCGGCATTTATTTATACTTTTATAAGGGCCTTTATAATACCTTTATAAGTAATCAAATGTAAAATACTGCACAGTCGCCACTGCATAAATTATAAATTGAATATACACTCACCTAAAGGATTATTAGGAACACCATACTAATACTGTGTTTGACCCCCTTTCGCCTTCAGAACTGCCTTAATTCTACGTGGCATTGATTCAACAAGGTGCTGAAAGCATTCTTTAGAAATGTTGGCCCATATTGATAGGATAGCATCTTGCAGTTGATGGAGATTTGTGGGATGCACATCCAGGGCACGAAGCTCCCGTTCCACCACATCCCAAAGATGCTCTATTGGGTTGAGATCTGGTGACTGTGGGGGCCATTTTAGTACAGTGAACTCATTGTCATCTTCAAGAAACCAATTTGAAATGATTCAAGCTTTGTGACATGGTGCATTATCCTGCTGGAAGTAGCCATCAGAGGATGGGTACATGGTGGTCATAAAGGGATGGACATGGTCAGAAACAATGCTCAGGTAGGCCGTGGCATTTAAACGATGCCCAATTGCCACTAAGGGGCCTAAAGTGTGCCAAGAAAACATCCCCCACACCATTACACCACCACCACCAGCCTGCACAGTGGTAACAAGGCGTGATGGATCCATGTTCTCATTCTGTTTACGCCAAATTCTGACTCTACCATCTGAATGTCTCAACAGAAATCGAGACTCATCAGACCAGGCAACATTTTTCCAGTCTTCAACTGTCCAATTTTGGTGAGCTCGTGCAAATTGTAGCCTCTTTTTCCTATTTGTAGTGGAGATGAGTGGTACCCGGTGGGGTCTTCTGCTGTTGTAGCCCATCCGCCTCAAGGTTGTGCGTGTTGTGGCTTCACAAATGCTTTGCTGCATACCTCGGTTGTAACGAGTGGTTATTTCAGTCAAAGTTGCTCTTCTATCAGCTTGAATCAGTCGGCCCATTCTCCTCTGACCTCTAGCATCAACAAGGCATTTTCGCCCACAGGACTGCCGCATACTGGATGTTTTTCCCTTTTCACACCATTCTTTGTAAACTCTAGAAATGGTTGTGCGTGAAAATCCCAGTAACTGAGCAGATTGTGAAATACTCAGACCGGCCCGTCTGGCACCAACAACCATGCCACGCTCAAAATTGCTTAAATCACCTTTCTTTCCCATTCTGACATTCAGTTTGGAGTTCAGGAGATTGTCATGACCAGGACCACACCCCTAAATGCATTGAAGCAACTGCCATGTGATTGGTTGATTAGATAATTGCATTAATGAGAAATTGAACAGGTGTTCCTAATAATCCTTTAGGTGAGTGTATATTAATTCTTATTAAAGCTGTAGAAGTTATTCAGTCAAGAGCAGTGATGATTTTCTCTGTCTTTTGTTCTTTGATTAACATTAATGACAGTGGGGTTATTAGGCTGTTGTCACTTTAAGAGCTGGCGCACACGTGGATCTGACACACATCCTATTTTCGCCCATCTCTTTACGATCATTTAAGATTTTTTAACTCGCTTAAGACTGCGCTTACTATGATACTTTCCAAAAACAGGCATTTTGACAAGCACGGAGACACAAAATATAAGTCAAATCAGCACTGTTCGCTTTCTGTGATCATATTTCAGGTGTGAGCGATCAGAGAGACGCTTCACAGACAACGTGCCAGTACCGATTTAAGTTCTCTTTTGCATCTTAACGCGCTTGAATGAATGATTGACTGATCATCACATTGTTAAAACGTTATTTATGACATTATCGTAGACGGTGCATATTGCACACCCCTACTTACGCCATATTTTCACACAGCATGCTGCACCTGTATGAGACTGTTGCTGACTGTGCTTAATGCCGGACAGCATTTACCGTGAGTTTTTCAAATCGCAGTAATCAAATACGGTTTTAATGATAATTAAAATATGAAACGTTAGTACTGAGCGTAGGGAATTTTATCGTGGTTTATCGTCAAATCAGTAACCGTTTCATCCCTCATCCATAAGATCATAGGTTCTTCTTAAATCACATACTTATGCATTGTTTTATGCCATTTTGAAGTATAAATAATGCAAGTAATGTATTCACACTGAAAGTCCAAAAAGAAAAAGTCACTTCAGATACCCAGATGATGCACTTAATTAACCGAAAAAGGAAGTGTGGAATGTTGAACTGTTGCAGCTTTCCTTATGTAGCTAAAGGGGAGGGGCTTTCAGACTAAGGCTACTAAGGCTATTTACACTAATCCGGATAAATTTGAAAGTTAAAAACGCTCCGCATCCACTATCGTTTTCAGTCGTTTTCCAAAAGTTGGTCATCCACACTGAAACGTCTGAAAACGCTTATGCATCCCCGTACTGCGCATGAGTAAAACCTAAGACGCTTCGACCTGTGTCATTTCCGCTAGGCGTTTATTTACTGTCCTGCTCTTTGAAACGTTGCGGCAATGTCAAGGTTTTTAAATGGGCCGACAGTGAGGTGGAGTTGTTGCTGCGAGCTGCACAGGAGTATAAAGTTGCAAAAGCGAGGGAGAATATAGACTGGGAGACGTGCCAAAACAAATACGGCGAAATATTGGACCGCTTCAAAGAACAGTATCCTGCGGATGACGTCGCTTACCCCCACAGCAAGGACGAGCTCACAAAACTCACAATAACAACTAAATTAAAGGCTATCAGGCTTAAGTACGACATATGACTGCATCACATGACTAAAAATGCATCATCGTTTTCAAAAGCCTCCGTTTTCACAGTCCACACTACGACGCGAAGACGGCGTTTTCAAATTTATCCACTTTGGAGAGCGTTTTCATTGACTTAAAACGCCGTCTCAGTGTGGACGGAAGGCCAAAACGGAGAGAAAAATATACGTTTTCAAACGAAAACGTTTTAGTGTGGACATGGCCTAAATAACCTTATATAATTTATATGCTTGAAGGTAAAGTACAGAGAATACTAGAGCTGGGTAAAAAATATTGATTTCTCGATTTTAATTGATTCTCATTTTTATGAACCGATATCGATTCTTAAATCTCTCGATTAGTCTATCCTGTTTTCAGATGGTGAATGAACGGAACTTCACGGAGCCCCACCCATCCAAAAAAATCGCAATGATCTTTGTGCTTTGTTACTTTTGATATGAAACAAAGTCTCAGATTTCAAATTATGTCCATTTTATTATGAAATGCAAAAAATAAATACTATTTTTGCGCTGTTTAATATGCCGTGACAGATTGCTGTAGCAGTTTTTTAAAACATTTTGCTAAATATATGCACGACATTACATATTCATTATAATTTTCCTCAATATTTAATGCATGTTTGAATAAATCCAAGTTTTTATGACTGCCACCATTTAAATGTTTATATTTCAAAAAACAAATTGGAGTAGAAATATGATTATGTAATTGTAAAGTTAGTATTATTACTTTATTATTATAAAAAAACATCCTTGAGTGTAATTTATGTTTGTATTTAAATCAGTTAATTTTAACCTTCAGTATTATAGTAATGCAGTACCAACTGACTCCCATAGTTTACAGCATTAGTTGAGAGATATTTTTTCCTCAAGAAAATTTGCCATGTACTGTATCTGAAATATATCCACAATAATCGATATTGAATCGAAGTCTGAATCGAATCGCAAGCTTGTGAATGGAAATTTGTGTCAATACCCAGCCCTAGAGAATACTGTACTTTTGCTGTAATACTGTACTTGGGTCATTTGGAACATTAACCACCAATCCATATAAAACTAATAGTTTATTCAATGCAAAACTCAGATGGAAGTAATTTATTTGGTGCATGTCTGCATGCATTATTTTTAGCAGTGCTGTAAAAGCTCAATCACATTCCAAAACAGAGCCATAATAAAATGTAGAGGTGTCCAGTATTCTTTCTAAATGCCAGTTTTACAAATCTTTGTTTGTTTTTTCTCGCAGGTAATGCCAGATTCCTGTGGCTTCTGTTTTGTAACTATAGTGAGGAAATATTTCACCTCGCTCCATAATTCCACATCATAGCTCACATGGATTCCTATCATTTCCACTTCGAGAGGATGAGTAACCTTGACCTACACCCTCTGAGTCTTCCGGTCAGTCGACTCTCCCCGGCCAAGTCCAGTAGCAGTATTGATCAGTATACCCACCACCACAGCAAAGGGGACTCAGCCTATAGCTCATTCTCCGGTGGCTCCACAGTCCCCGATTACCCTTCTCCTTTCCTACTGGATGAAATCCAGTCGCAAAGCTTGCACTACACCGATCTGAAATGCGTGAAAGCTAAATATAGTCTTGATTCGGATTCCAAGAGCATGGACCACATTTACCGCTCCATGGAAACCGTTGCACAACAGCATCACAGGAGCAGCGGTGACTTTTCTAACAGTGAAAATCCGTCAGTTCATATGCATCCATTACCACCCCCTCCACCTCCTACCCGTCTGAACAGTTTTGTAACAACCAGGAATCTTGAAAACTCAAGGGCACGTCAGAGTCCAGAAGGACAGCTTGCTGACATTTCCACTTCACAGCAGACCGGTTATCCAGAGGTCTCTGGCGTCTGGACTGAACCTGTCCATGGTCGAGCATTTTCACAGCTTAAAGATCATCTCAAGCAGGACCCAGGGGACAAGATGCTTGATCCACCAAAGCCTACAGAGATTTTAAATAGATCGCCCCTGCAAACCTGTCAACCAGAGCACTTACAGCAGCCTTGGAGTGGCCATTCAGAAAATCAACGAAAGCGGTCGCATTCAGCTTATGGTGGACCTGTTTCTGAGCATCAGTGTTTTGTCAGCTCCCGCCATATGCCACAGAACATGATCAGTGGGAGTATTCAGCACAAAGGACAATTCTATTTTGTTACTGGAGTCTTCAAGTCCTCTGAGCCCAGTGTCATGCAAGGTGTTAATGACAGTGCAAGCATGGAAACCTCTAGTGAGTGGTCTTATAATGCTCAGCGTAGAAGGCAGAGCTGTCCTGATGATCCGAGTGGTAAGCTGTTTTTTAAAGAGGAGCACAAATTCAGCATTCAGAATGAAGTTGTGGAGTATCCTAATAACAAGGTAACAAGGTCTGAAGGTGTAGAGGACGAGAGGGTCATGAGTAGAGAAACCGGCAGGCATCACTCCACCAACCACCCTATCTTCTACTGTGGTCCGGAGGACAATTCAGTTGGTACAATAATGACCCCTGCTCTAATTAAGGAAGACCATCCCAAGAAAGAAGAAGAGATGACCAGAGTTTCAAGATGTCCCCAACTGAATATTCCAAGTGACAAGATCAGCAAGGAGACTACCCCACTTTTGTATCACCTCACAGGAGCGAACAGGGCATCATATACAGACAAGTTCAAAAACAATAATGATTGTGGTCAGGTGATGAAGAATCCAGACTGTGTCAAAGATAAACAGAAAGCTGAAAATGATGGGCAAACCTCTCCCAGCAGCGAATGTCGGCAGAGTGAAATGCCTAAAGAACAACCAAATGAATACTTCTACCCATGTGGTACGTTAGATGACTCCTACAAAAAGTATTACAAGGAGAAACTAAAAGATGCCCAATCCAAGGTCTTGAGGGAGACTTCTTTTAAAAGGAGAGATTTGCAACTTTCTCGGCCACACAGGATCAAGCGAAAGGCAGACAAAAATCTTTCTGTTTTACCTGCTTGTTCTCCATCACTAGACATACGGCCCAACTTGGACAGTCCCATCCCTCAAGAAGCAGACACAGAGTACATGAAAGAGCTTGGACAGGAGATTGACAAGATAATTGAAAAAGAAATCGAGAAGCCACAGAATATTGCTCAACCACAGGTGCCTCGAGTAGGGTGTAGGAAGCGTTTGACAGCAGATCAGAAAAAACTGTCTCACTCGGAGCCTGAGAAGCTGCACCAGCTGGCAGATGGACCTGCTCATATGACCTGCCGCTCTCTTGGCAACGAAGCCGAAGGTCTTCTGTCAGAGGGTGATCACGGTCTAGTGGCTGCCAGGAGGAAGATATTTGAAACACGGGGCCGTGCTCTGTCTGCCTCCAACTTCTCAAAATCGACTCTGAAGCACCTTCAGCAGAAAGCCTTGGTAGCATACATGGAACGTAAAACTGGTCAAAAGGTAGCGGAGCCCCAGCGTCCAGTTCCACAAGTACCCAGCGACAGAAATTCAACTGCAGAGAGGCTGTCTGAGTGGAGCTCCAGACGTAATTCTGGATCCAAGAAGAAGCTCGACAGGCCTCTCTCTGCTGGTCAAATTCTTGACTCCATGTCAAGTTCTGTTAAATACACCCAGTTCACCACTGCTCAGCCCAGCGGTCACTCGAGGCAGTCCAGCTGGAGAGAGGAGTCCTCTACAGCAAGGAATTCAGCCTCTGTGGAGAGTCTCCTGGACCAGCCTGAACAACCCAAGTTCTTACGGACTCGCAGCACCTCGACACCCCATGCTTTCCAGGTATCTTTATAAAACTGTTCATCAGTTTTCCAGTTAAGTGGCATTCACCGCTAACATTTTGTCATATATTCATAGGTTCGGAAACATCCAGATGAGTTCTCAGCCATTCATAACATGGCTATTTCAAGGTGACCTGTTATTACTCTTATTGCTAAGATTAGAACCTCTATCCTGTATTCATTATTACCACAGTTTGAACAGTATTGAGTTTAAATACAAATGTAAACAATGTGACATTTTGGTTCCTAATTTAATTGAAACATTCTTTTTCAGTGTCCAAAGAAAAGTAGAGGAAGATACAGTAGTCCATCATAGACGTACAGCATCTGTCCATGATGAGCGGTGGGTACAAATCAGAGCTCCGAGAGGGAAATCTATGGAGGAACTTGGTGTGTCCATTGTCACGAGACCTGAAGTTCTCAGCAAAAGTTCTGAGCAGCTTGACCAACTTCAGGGCAAGCAGGCCATGCCCGGTACAGAGAAGAGAACTGTGTCATTTCTTGCTGAAGGAAGACACACAGAGAGGAAGATGCTCAGCGCCGGAGAACACATGGATAACTCTCAGGCAGGCCCTGAGAACCCACTCTTAACCAATTTTGTGAAACATTCATTCTCCAATAATGATGAAATCCATATAGCTTCACACAATGGACGTAAACATAAAGCTGAAACTGTTCTGTCTATGCCCGGTCACTCCACTGAACCTGGTGGAATCAAGCTGGAAGTCAGGTATATCTAAATCCATTGCTGTATATGCATTTATTGCCCTGTTTACAGCTGGTATTAAGATGCGTTTTGGTCGATCGGATCACAAGTAGACGAGGGAGACACATTCCCGTTTACACCTGGTGTTTTAATCCGTCTCTTTTGTCCACTTTCAACCCATTCTGTCCTGATTTCTTCGAGGGGAGGGTCTATGGGCGGGTAAATATATGGGTTTTTTCAGATCTTTCGATCTAAAGAAATAAGCTCACTCAATTTAAGTAATAAACGCGCCTGAAAATGATGGAAAAACATAGAGAGCATCAGCTTTAGTTTCTGCTCTGACAGACACAAGACCAGCCGAACGCTGTGAGTGTGTGTTAGAAATCAGAAATGGAGAGAGAACATTGTGTTTGGGATGTTTCTTATCTCCAAACCAAACTTGGGTCTCCAGCCGAGAGTTTAAATCCCGTCTGGCTAGCGCTCTTCCCATAATGTTTAGCATTAGGTCAGTAGGAGGAGAGTAGGGCGTCTTTTAGAGGCTGTTCCAGTGCATTCGACCACACTACGAAAGCAATCCGGACGAATGCATTTGCGATTATCCTCTGGAAGTGGTCGAAAATGGACAAGCTCAAAGCGTTTTACACCCCGTTTACACCTGTATTTAGTGTCGTCCACTTGTGATCCGATCGGCCTTTTAGTGGTACTTGCCAAGGCAAGTCTCTGCAAGTAGTTTCTTTTGCTCATACTTGGTTAGCAGTTTACAGTCCTCATGAAGTCAAAATTGACCATATTTACTTCGTTAGTGCACATTGCTAATCTTGTGGTGAACAATTCATCCATGCAAGTCAATCCACAAAAAAGTATTTGTAATCTTTAATCAAAATCTCAATGGCGTTCCTTCTCTGACAACGTCTGTTTGACGGCTTGCGCTCATTGTAAACTTGAGTTCTGATGTGTCTCCAATTTTGAAAGGAATGCCTACTTTACAAGATCCAATCAATTCCAAGCGGAAAAAAACAAGCCACACCCTCTGTTTTTCTCATTCAGTATTCTATTTCAATACTGAGGTAAAGTCGGTTGCAACTTCCAGTTCACGCAGACTTTAAGTAATACATTTCAGTGGGAGATTCATCTTAAATGTTTCAGCTACAGACATGAATGTTACCTCAAATACCTTTCGAAGCTATTATAATATTATTGTTTCTAAACTTAAAATTGTGAACTCTGGATCATTCTAAACCCTGGGTTATCAATTTCCATGGTTCACACTGTTCAGTCTTTTCTTCTGGGTTAGGAATTACTCCTGGGTATTAACGTTTCAAGGTTTAAACTGTGCATTCGTAAATCCCAGGTTAATGTTCTTATTTGCATGTCAATATCATTGACATTGCATGGACACAACAGACAACCTGTTTAAATAACGGCTTGTTTCACTCTTGTGCATCAGAATTCATTATAAACATGGAGAAACTGGTGTTTAGAGAAAGTTTCTGTGACTGTAGTGCATGAATATTTAATGAGGCAAACTGTTCAGGGCTGCGTTTCCTGCGCAACATCCTAGCAACTCCCTGGCAACTACCCATAGTCAGCATTGTCACAGAGAGTTGAGTGATCTGAAAACGAGGTGTGTTCAGGCGCATTGTTGGCGCTTGCTATTTTGAAGCAACTGAAAACAAGTATTTAAGCGCAGTATTTTTTGTGTTATTTAAAGGGCGCATTAGTAATATGTGGTGGGTGCACAACACGCGTACACTCTGTAAAAGATTATTATTGTGTACATAAATATAAAAATGCCTATATGTCATAATGGATAGTCATTGTATGTATCAGAATTAGCCTACCTATTTGCAGTAATGACGATTTTTCTGCTTCCAAATTCCTCCATGTAAATAGCGAATCTGCCATGGCGTGAGCGCAACTGGCTTTTAAAGGGAATGGGAGATGAGACTTTGATTGGTTTATTGCACATTACACCCAAAACACACCCATGACTCATTAGGAGACTAGGGACAACCCTTTTAGATCATGCGATGGGCACGCAGACCGTTTTTTCCCGTCATTAAACTAGCAAAAGTGGATTCGGACACGCCCTAAGTGCACCTACGACGTGCGCTTTAGACCATGCGCTCAGATCGTTAAAATAGGGCCCATAGTCTCAGCCTCAGACATCACGCCCCCGGACCGTTGGTTGAATGTCTGATGCATAAGGCACACAAAATTGGAAACACTTCAGTAGTTTCGAAGTCGTCATCTGATTGGTTGGATTTCCAGGAGACGTGTGTGTCGCGTTCTTTAACAGTCCGCCTGGAAACAAAGATGATGTGAAGCCAAACCCCCTCATGGAAAAAGAATGCTATCATGTTTACAACTGTAATAATGAGTGCTTATCAGGATCAAGTAAACGCTGGATTTTCAAAAGTATGTGATGTTAAGTTCGCGGCATAGGCCCTTTAAAATACGTCCAAGAGTTTTACACACTGGTCTGTTATTGTAGGGACATCGATGTTACATTTTCACTCCCCTAAACATGACGCGGAACAAAACAAACTGTGATTGGTTGCTTTACATGTCAGTCAGACAGCCTCTGGGCGGTCTTTGGCCAATGAAAGCTGCAATGGAGTCCAGACTCTCTGAAGGTCTGGCTACGCGAGACTAGAGCAATCACAACTTAGATTTTCTGCAAAGTCGGCATGAAACCGAAGTTGCGATAGTCTTCCCTTTTTTTTCTTCTTGGATTGTATGAAGTTGGCCGTTGCTAACTAAATGAGGCAGATCTGAATGCCAGGCAGTTATGGAGAATATTTAGTTCTACCCTGAAGGTTAATGTATTTGATTATGGCTGTATTGAAGGCATTGTTTTAATTTACGTTTATTTTGATATATTACAGCAAGGAGCAGGATAAGAGTGAAACATTCGTCTCTAGTCAAGAGGTTTCACTCAATCATGGAGTCAGAACAGATCCTAGACTATGGATCTCGACCTCTGAAGCGGCGGAAAACAATTGGTCATCTCCTGAAACGCCAACTTTGGCTGAACCCCAAAATGCACCACCTGCCCCGTATGTTAAGAATGAAACCATACCCATTAGAACACCACCTGGCATTCAAGAGTCCAGCCTGGTACCTGCACTTAATGGGGAACAAGACAGGAATATAAAGAAGGAAGACAGCCCTCTTGTGATAGAAAACAGGGTGCCGGAAGGGAATGGCCCACTGGACAAACTCAAGTGGGAGGTGCTGGTTCAGGAAGTGGTCTCAGCTGACCAATCATTAGCTCGCACTCTTTACCCTATAGCCAATAGGAAGACAGCACTCATGCTGATGGAGCAGCTGTTATCTGAAGATAATCTTCTAATGGAGGAACACTACAAGAAAAAACAGGAGCAGAAGGTTAATAACCCAGAAAAAGCTGCACACAGGTGACTACTGCACATACACACATCAAATGCTGCATTATAAAGGTGTTCATAATGTAGATTATAATGCATTATATATTTTCATAAATAATTGTAGCCAAAGTTAAAATGCATTACAATGTTTGCAGATTCCTTGTTACATTTGAAAATGGTTGTTTGTCATGTGTTTTAAATAATGCATTATACTTTCTAAAGGATAGATAAGTATTATAATGGTTACAATTATTCATGCGATCATACACCGATCAGGCGTAACATTATGACCACTGACAGATGAAGTGATTAACACTAATTATCTCTTTATCACAGCACCTGTTAGTGGGTGGGATATATTAAGCAGCAAGACATTTTGTCCTCAAAGTTGATGTGTTAGAAGCAGGAAAAATGGGCAAGCGTAAGGATTTGACCCGGTCTGCAGTGGTCAGTATCTATCAAAAGTGCTCCAAGGAAGGTACAGTGGTGAACCGGCGACAGGGTCATGGGCGGCCAAGGCTCATTGATGCACGTGGGGAGCGAAGGCTGGCCCGTGTGGTCCGATCAAACAGACGAGCTACTGTAGCTCAAATTGCTCAAGAAGTTAATGCTGGTTCTGATAGAAAGGTGTCAGAATACACAGTGCATCGCAGTTTGTTGCATATGGGGCTGCATAGTCGATTGGTGTATAATGCATTAAAACACTTTAATAATACATTATATATAAAGGCTTTAAGTAAAGTGTTACCAATGCATCCTTTTCTAGATTATAAATAAATGGCTCTGTTCCAAAACAACCTATTCTACATAGCAAGCTGCCTACCTTGACAATATTTTAAGGCATCATAGACGCATTCCTAGGAACACTGAACCAAAAAATATAGGCACTAATTATTGGGTAGTTTGTGGCCAAATTCTCAAATTGATGGAGAAGGCAATTTCAAAATGCATTGCAACAAGTTCAGTGAAATAAATCATCCAAGATAGTGGATGATGGTTGTTTTTATGCACTATTGAAAACAGTTTAATGAACTGGAATATTTTACCCAATATTTGTAATATGAATTTAAATACTTATCTTTGCAACATGCATATGTAAAATTGGAACCAATAGCAATTCGAGGGTGTGTTCATACTTGGCAGGTTTGGTTCCCTAAAATCCACAGAATGCTCAAGCATACCTGTTTTTTCTCGTCATCGTCGCGATGTTGCACATCACAGTTCGGTACAGGCGTCTCCTCGCAGCGGATCTTCGTTTTTGTGTGTGACAGAGAAATTCCTACCACTGTTTTGACTCCTTTTAGAGCTGCCCAATTATTCATTAAAAGATTGCCATTTTGATTCAAACACCCACGCAATCTCATTCCTAAATGACGATTCTCCAGTGTCTATTAAACATACAATGTACTCATACAGTAATGAAACGAGTGAAGTATTTATGAGTCAGTCATTGAATCATTCACTCAAGAGATTTGTTCAAAAACACTGATTCATACAGTGATGAAACAAGTGAAGTCTTTATGAGTGAGTCATTGAATCATTCACTCAAGAGATTCGTTCAAAAACGCTGATTCATACAGTGATGAAACAAGTGAAGTCTTTATGAGTGAGTCATTGAATCATTCATTCAAGAGATTCGGTCAAAAACACTGATTCATACAGTGATGAAACAAGTGAAGTCTTTATAAGTGAGTCATTGAATCATTCACTGAAGAGATTCGTTCAAAAACACTGATTCATACAGTGATGAAACAAGTGAAGTCTTTATAAGTGAGTCATTGAACCATTCACTCAAGAGATTTGTTCAAAAACACTGATTCAGTAATGAAACAAGTGGAGTCTTTATGAGTGAGTCATTGAATCATTCACTCAAGAGATTTGTTCAAAAACACTGATTCATAGAGTAATGAAACAAGTGAAGTCTTTGAGTGAGTCATTGAATCATTCATTCAAGAGATTTGTTCAGAAAAGCTGATTCATCCAGTATTGAAACAAGTGAAGTCTTTATGAGTGAGTCATTGAATCATTCACTGAAGAGATTCGTTCAAAAACACTGATTCATACAGTGATGAAACAAGTGAAGTCTTTATAAGTGAGTCATTGAATCATTCACTCAAGAGATTTGTTCAAAAACACTGATTCAGTAATGAAACAAGTGGAGTCTTTATGAGTGAGTCATTGAATCATTTACTCAAAGAGATTTGTTCAAAAACACTGATTCATAGAGTAATGAAACAAGTGAAGTCTTTGAGTGAGTCATTGAATCATTCACTCAAGAGATTTGTTCAGAAAAGCTGATTCATCCAGTAATGAAACAAGTGGAGTCTTTATGAGTGAGTCATTGAATCATTCACTCGAGATTTGTTCAAAAACACTGATTCATAGAGTAAGGAAACAAGTGAAGTCTTTGAGTGAGTCATTGAATCATTCATTCAAGAGATTTGTTCAGAAAAGCTGATTCATCCAGTAATGAAACAAGTGAAGTCTTTATGAGTGAGTCATTGAATCATTCATTCAAGAGATTTCTTAAGAATCGTGATCTCTCTTTAAAACAAAAAAATCGTGATTCTCAATTGATCCAGAATCGTGCAGCTCCTTTACACATTTTATAGGCTCTTCACAAGTTCTTAGCTGGTAAAAATACCATCATATGTACACACATACAACGAGAGCATTTAGTCCAGCACACAATATTGCAGACCAGATTGCAACATATCCCAATGCCTTTAGGTTCGGTATCTTAGGTTTAGGTGTTAAATTTCCAATGTGAATGCTAAGCGGACCAGGACTAAATGTTTTTTTTTGTTTTTTCGGTCTGGACCAAGCGAACTGAACTGCAAGTGTGAACACACCCAGAGTCTTCATGTGCTTCACATGAGGAATGTTTTGCATTTGTATTTTTAATGTATTTGAGTTGCTGCATATGTACAGAATTTCATAACAATCACATTTCCCAAGTCAACTTAGCTCAGTATGTTTATTTAGCTTGATACAAAGAACTCTGTATTCTGCTCAAATCAATTTTGAAATATTAAAAAGCTAGACTTACATTTGTATGCTTACTGAATGTTTATTTTGCATGTTTGATTTTGTTTTAAAGCACTGAGATGCCAGTTTGTGACAAACCGCTGAACCGTCCGTCATCTGTGAGCAACGAGTCTGTTCTCTTAAACCAAAAACAAGAACTGTGCAACACACAAATGGATATCATCAACAAGAAGGTACTGGAAAGCATAACAATGCTATATAGAGGGATGTTAGTGTTTTCCCCACAGGTAAACAATCTTTTATGCTGTGCAAGATCCACGTCCAAACTTCAAACGTGCTGCTATGTTTTCAGAAACAGCAGTGGCTTCCTCTGACCTCAAATGAACACTGTTCTTGCTTAGTGATGTATGTGTTACAGACACATCAGTAAAGATATTAGCATAGCATGTTATGTTACAGAGATTTTTGTAAGTCTGCAAACTCAAAATTTGTGTGTTTTATAGGACCAGCTACGTCTACAGGCTCTTTAAAAGTTTGATTTCAGTCAGACTAAAGCAATAATGCATTCAAGTAATGAGTTATAACAGACTTAACGCGATTGTAGCCTGGCTTTGTCCAGCATCTAGACAAGACTACAGTGTTGTGCGCATGCTCCGAAAAAGAGGTGATGTGTGACATTTATTTTATGCCCCTTTTTACAAGGTGTAAAATAAGTCTCTGATGTGCCCAGGGTTTATATGTAAAGTTTTAGCTCACAATACCCCACAGATCATTTTTATAGCATGTTAAAACTGTCACTTTTTGAGGGTGAGCAAAAACGCGCTGTTTTTGTGTGTCCCTTTAAATGCAAATGAGCTGCTGCTCCCCGCCCCCTTTCTAGAAGAGGGCGGAGCTTCAAGAGCTCGTGTTAGCAGCTCCGATTACCTCACGCAGACACACACTGAAAATGTCAGAAACTGTTCAGCCTTTTATGTTCAAACCGGAGTCGGACAATGATGGAGAGACTCAAGAAGAAGTGACAGCATGTAGAATGAGGCAGGACGTTTCTGAATGGTTAGTTGATTAATTTATGAGTTAACGATCTTCAAGTCACCGATTTGCATATTCTGTCATGATAATCTATAAATCGCTCATGTGGGAACTGTTGTAAGATGCACAGAGCCAGAGAATATCTGCCGCATGAAGATAGAACAGGTATAGTTTAGTTTAATTACGGTTATAACTTATGTTGTCATCTTGCTTTTATGACATGCTATTGCATTTGTGTTCGTACTGTATTGCAATAAATGTGAAAGACGGATGCGACAGCTTGAGCGACTCCCAAATGTGCTCGACTACAACAACTCTTCCTCTTCTCAACATGGCCTTTGTTGTGTGTTCCCGGGGGTGGGGTTTATGTAAATTTTAGGGTTTGTGATGTCACTAACCCATGAAGAAGCTCGTTGTAGTCCCTACCAGCCGTTTGTTATAGTCCTTAAAAAGTGATTTCTGTAAAAGAAAATATCTCCCTTTGCTTTGAACTTTGAGCAGATGTTGTTTATGCTCAAACAGCAACTTCACACACTAACTGAAGTTAAAAAAGTGAAATCATAATCAACCACCCCTTTAATACATCAAATATTTGATGTCGCATTTACATTATGTATATTACAGACTAGGGGGGTAACGGTACACAAAACTGATGGCTCGGTTTTGAAGTCACGGTTCGGTACAGCAGAGGAGAGAAAACTAAATATAAAATTGCTTTTTATTTCGTTTTATTAAACAGATTTACTGAACAAATTGTGTCTGTCCTTAAATGAATTCAATTATAACTAAAAGCTTCTTAAAGATAATGCTGTAAACTATATAGGGAGCCCTTACTTACACATTACTGTAATATTAAAGGTTAACAACAGAGCCCAAACTATTAGCCTAAATTCAGTTGCTGTTTATTTTTAGATATAATAATCAACACTCAAATAACACATTGTATGCAAACATGTAAACTTCACATTAGGCAGTTTTTGTATTAACTTCTAATTATAAAATTATGTTTTTACTCCAATTCATTGTTGAAATATAATAATTCATACACAGTGGCTGTCATTTTCATGACAGATTTATTTAAACACATTAAATAATCAGGACATCACTAACAGTAGAATATAATGAATATATAGGCTAATATAGTGCATATATTTAGTGAAAGAGTTGATTTCTCTAGTGAACTCACAGCTGTTGACTCTGAATAACTCCTGAGGGAAATGTGATGCTACGTGACATTGTTCTCAAGCTGTTTTATTGACGTCTTTCCACCGTTGAAACACTGATTGAGCGATTACACGACATTTGATACGTTTCAGTAAGTTAATGTATCCTCACACCTTCAGATGTTGATTCATGTTTATTCTTTGATTAGGAAGAGATGATCGCGTTCACTCGCCTATACACTGATCAGTCACGTCACATTAAAGAGCGTCAAAATGGCATTTATCGTTTGAATTTCGTGATAAAATGGACAGAATACTTAATATGTTTGTGTGGGAGCTCGGATTGAAGTGTGTTCTGCATGTAAAACAAGCCGACTGTTAACTGTTAAAGATTGCATTCGTACCGTTCGGTACACACGTGCACCGTACCGGAAGCCCTGTACCGAAACGGTTCGGTACGAATACGTGTGTACCGTTACACCCCTAATACAGACAGATGAAGAATGTGGCTCTACTACTCAAAAAACTAAGAAGTCATTAGACTAGGAATTCACACATGATCTCCACCTTAATATTATAATAATGTAGAATATAATAACACTTATAATAATGAAGTCTGTTTGTCTATTGTGATCGTGATCATTTTATGCAGAAATGCAGCTAAATCTAAGGGGTTCACATACTTTTTCCTGCCACAATATATTTGAACAAAATATTTAGGCAGGGCTTAACGCTTACCTTTTTACCAAGAAGCACCTGTGCTCCTAAGTTGAAAAATTTAGAGGCGCATTTAGAAACTTCAGGGGCACAACTAACTATTTCTGCCACACACACACACACACACATATATATATACACTGTACAGGGTTCCTACGCAGTTTGGAAAAGTATGGAATTTGATTTGAGTAATTTCCAGGTTGGGAAAAGTATGGAAAAAGAAAGCAGAGTATGGAAAAATATTTGCAATCTAGTCTATTGCCCCTATTTAGTTTTCTATAATAGAAAACTAAAAAATATACAGACTTTCGTGTGAGCACGAGAAACCATTAAACTTGGCATATAGGGCAACGCACACTGAGCCACCTATTGCACCATCAGCCCATTTCACTGTGTGGATTCTTGCAGTTAAAAAAGTATGCGTTAAAGCAGACCTAAAGCCTTGAAATGTGATCTACTGCCCTAACAAAAGCCAAATTTGAACACTTTTTTACTGTACCAGTCTTTTTTATAGACCCTTGAACTTGGCAAATTCATGTGCATCCATGCTTCTGTTTTCTTCATAGTAAGACGGCAGTGACACAAAGGAAAAAAATTTCTCAAGGGCACGAAAAAGTTTCTCGTGTGCATGCAAAAGTCTTGTTTTTTTATTTTATTTTAGGGGCTCTGTATGTTGTCACTTTGAGAAAATCAATGAAAAAAACCCTGAGAAAATAACAAATATTTACAGATGACTACTATATACCAAGGCCGTAACCATGTCTTGAACATTGGGGGGGGGGGGAATTTTTATTTTTATAAAGCATAAAGAAACAGAACAGTGAACGAAATTCTAGGTCTAATTCTAGTTGGGAAATAATCATTTTGGGACTATTTGCAAATAATATTTGCATTAATATGCATCAAATATATCGTTAGAGATCTTCCCGTTAATGAATAAATACATAGATCCGCTGTTAACGTTTGAATTCCTTAGTGGTCTGGTGGTAGACTTTTTGTAAACCGTGTTGGAGGTTACAGGTTCTAATCCGCCCTCATATAGTTTTTTTTCTTCATTAAAATCAAAGCTGTTCAATGATTGTGTATTAGGAGCATTGACACGTTTGTGTGCATTTTGTTTTGTGATTTCACCGGAAAGAATAGAGTCCCCGCAATGGCATTAAGCGATAGATTGATGCGCTCGTCTGTGTGAAGACAACAGCCAAAAGAGAACGTAAACCCCGCCTACTTTGATTTGATTGGCCATCTCAATCATTTTGACATTGACGAGCGCCGTTAGACCTGAGGCAGACCAGACTAAAAATGTAACTTTTAAAACTTTTTGTCATCCTAACATACAGAGCGCTGCGTAATGCAGTGCAAGAATTTCAATTATTGGGGGGACAATTTGGCCATTTCTAATTATTGGGGGGGACTTGTCCCCTTCAATGTCTGTGGTGGTTACGGCCCTGCTATATACCACATATAAAGCTGAGATAATGCTGTATGAACTAGGCATGCACCGATATGAACATTTTGGCCGATACCGATAACCGATAATTCTTTATATATATATATTGGCCGATAAATCTAAATCCACATTTTTTTTATAATTTTTGAGAGCCTGATTACATAAACAAAAGTCTCAACATTAAAAGCCATGTCCCAAGCACACAAATATAATGTTTTTATTATAATTTTATGTTTAAACTAGTTTTTTGAAGTGATTCCAATCATATTTCAAGCAATTCAAACCCATCATGATGAACAGTGCGCATCTGAAGTGTCTCAGCTGAAGGAAATACAATATTTATCGGCTTTTATATATCGGACACATTTTCTTATCGGGCCGATAACATTAAAAATGAACATATATCGGCCGATACCGATATGGTGGACAATATATAGTGCATTTTGAAGTTTAATAATCACATTAGGCAGTATCGCGATTTGTTTTTCCATCCCCATAATATAAGACGCCTTAAAATGATCATTAAGACGCTTGTTTTACCATTTAAGGAATTGAAGACTTTTTATGATCTTACATTTAAGAAAATTGATCCGCAGGGACTTATTCGCACACGTGCTCCAAAATACATTGTACAGTTCTCACACATTTATTTTTACTCGCAAATGTGAGTGAAATGCTCGCACTGTCGAGCCCTGCCTTTAGGCTACACTTTACAATAAGGTGCCATTTATTAACTCTTTCCTCGCCAGTGTTTTTGAAAAAAGTTGCACTGGAGTGAAATCACTTCTGGCTTCTAGAGAAGATCTTGACCTCAGAGCTCAGGGTCGGTCTGTCTTGAAAGGTTGTTATATCTGTGGAGAAAATGCATGGGATTTTTACTTCACCAACCCACCAAGTATTTACTATCCTATAGTTATTGGGTTATTAACATATCTTGTTCCTCTTTGCATCTTCTCCCGTATAGAGACAGCTGATAACACATATAGAGGAGCGCTTGACGTGTCTGGAGGAAGTCCGCTCCACCATCCAGATCGAGGCGGAGGCGAATGGGATACGGGGCGACGCTATGGAGGCCCTGGTCCGAGAGAGCTGTGTGCCGGCCGAGCTCGAGCGCTACACACAGTTTATAGGAGATCTGGAGCGGGTGGTCAGTCTGTTGCTCTGCCTGTCTGCCCGTCTGGCCCGTGTGCAGAACGCCCTCAGCACTGCGGACGACAGCATGGACGCGGAGGAGAAAGTGAGTTTATTAACCCAACAGAGCTAGGTGTTTAATGAGGTGTGTCTTTGTGTAGAGAGCGAGGAGGGGCCCTAAACACACTAAAGGTGTGCAGGGAAAAACTTTTTTTAGATATCGCTTTAAGATTGACAGTGAACGCTCATCACGTTCTGCTGGACGAGCTGTGGATGGTGTCAACACTGCCTGACCGAAACCACTCTTCAGTTTCGATGAGTTTTGCGATTGCACTGCCCTCTTGTGACAAACATTTGAAGTGCAATCATTGCAACGCACCACTGTGAGGTCAAATATCAATCCATCATGTTTTATGACTATTGTTGTTAAGTGATGTTTGTTGTTTTTTTTTTTTCACAAAGATTATTATAAATATATTATTTAAATACACCGATCAGGCATAACATTATGACCGCTGACAGGTGAAGTGAATAACACTGATTATCTCTTCATCACGGCACCTGTTAGTGGGTGGGATATATTAGGCAGCAAGACATTTTGTCCTCAAAGTTGATGTGTTAGAAGCAGGAAAAATGGGCAAGCGTAAGGATTTGAGCGAGTTTGACAAGGGCCAAATTGTGATGGCTAGACGACTGGGTCAGAGCATCTCCAAAACTGCAGCTCTTGTGGGGTGTTCCCGGTCTGCAGTGGTCAGTATCTATCAAAAGTGCTCCAAGGAAGGAACAGGTGAACCGGCGATAGGGTCATGGGCGGCCAAGGCTCATTGATGCACTTTTTTCTCGCAATTACAAATTTATATCTTGCAATTCCGACTTTTTCTTGCAATTTTGACTTTTTCTCTCAATTCTGACCTTTTTCTCGCAATTGAGTTTATATTTCGCAATTCTGACCTTTTTTTTCTCGCAATTGTGAATTTATATCTTGCAATTTTTATTTTTTTCTCACAGTTTTGACATTTTTCTCACAATCCTTTCTCGCAATTCTGACTTTTTTCTCGCAGTTGCAAGTTTATATCACGCAATTCTGAGCAAAAAAACTCAGAATTGTGAGATAAATAGTCGCAATTACGTTTATTTTTTATTCCGCGGCGGAAACCAGCTTCCATAAGTTGGAGCTTTGAGGCCATCGAGTGGCCAGTCATGAAGTGGCATTTCATGTCTTTTTTTTCCCCTAAGAGGTCATCAGAGACACGATCTATTATAATGCTTTAAATGGTCTTTGCATGCAATGAAAAGGTATTTTGTATTAAAGTGAAAGAATGTGCTTAAATTACATTGCAATTATTGTTAAAAACTATTCATTTAGAGGTAAGTAAAACAAGAAATAGCAAATCTAAAAAACAACATAAATATTTACGTTTTATTAGAATTAAATATAAGATTTCTGGACTGTAATCTTCATGGTCCGGGTTATTTTGACCCGCAAATACAGTTGCAAGAAAAGGTGTGTGAACCGCTTGCAGAATCTGTGAAAATGTGAATAATTTTAACAAAATAAAAGAGATCATACAAAATGTTTTATTTTTTATTTTGTGCTGTCCTGAATAAGATATTTTACATAAAAGATGTTTACATTTAGTCCATAAGACAAAAAAAAATTATTCCGTTCAAAATTTTATGAACCATACATCTCAATACTGTGTGTCGTTCCCTGATGATCCACGGCTGTGTGTGTGTTTTGTGATGGTTGTTCTTGAGCCTCTTGTTTGTCCTGAGCAGTTAAACTGACCAACGTTCTTCAGAAAAATCCCCAGAAATCATTCAGTTTTCCAGCATTTTTTGCATATCTGAACCCTCTCCAGCAGTGACTGTATGATTTTGAGATCTGAGGACGATTGAGGGACTCAAACACAACTATTAAAAAAGGTTCATTCACTGATGCTCCAGAAGGAAACACGACGCATTAAGAGCTGGGGGGGGGTGAAAACTTTTGAACAGGATGAAGATGTACACATTGTTTCTTATTTTGTTTAAATATAAAAACTGCCCTTCGGAAGCAACAGGAGATACTTACATGTTTCCCGAAAGACAAATTAAGTACAATGTACCTTGATCCTCAAATTCAGAAAGTTTTCACCCAAAAAATAACATGCATTTTGTATGATCTCTCTTATTTTGTTAAAATTATTCACATTTCAGATTCTGCACACTTTTTCTTGCAACTGTATGTTTTGTTACTCTATAAAAGTTAAGTATTACTTTGATGTGTAGCTCATCCCTTGTTTGTTTCATGGACATGAGGACGGGACAAAAGTTCTCTTCAGAAATATCCTGTGACTAATGACAAATGAGCAGAATTGTGATGCATTCATAAAATAATTCTGACTTTCCTCAATGCACAGCAATCGCTGGACAACCGCTACAGTCTCCTGTGCAAACAGAGGGAGGACGCCAAAGACTTAAAGGACAACCTGGACCGCCGGGAGCGCCTGGTCTCCACCTTCCTGTCCAAGCAGCTGACGGACACACAGCTGCAGGAGTACCGGCGCTTCATTCAGACCAAGGCCTCCTTACTCATTCGCCAGAAAGACCTGGATGAGAAACAGCGTTTAGGAGAGGAGCAGCTCGAGGCCTTACTCAGCACTATACCTCCATGAAACAAACTCCGTACACATGCCTTTCCGGCATTGTTTTACTGAGACCGTCATATTTTGAGACTATATGTGTACTCTGTAGTTCCTCTGCAGATCATATCGAGTTGACTTTCGAAACCACGGAAAGCTTTATTTAAGAGCCCAGGAATGGTTTATCAGAAATGTGACAGATCGCTCTAAAATGACGACCAAAAAAAAGGAAGAAAGAAGCACTTTTGAAAATAAACTGCACGTATTGTGTATTCATAACTGATTTCAGGGCTTCATTAGTGCTTTGATGCTGTAACATAGTGGACCTTTTCATTCATTCCTGTTTGTCCTGTAATTTCATTGGCACTATCATGTTGAATGTGTTTAATGCTGGAGTACTTTAAGATGCGTTTGAAATGATTGAAGTCGGTATTATTTAACTCCATGTGTAGTGAGAGCACGATTCAGCAGCAAAGCAAACGTCAAGTTACATACATTTACATTTGTGCATTTGACAGACGCTTTTATCCAAAGTGACTTGCACTGCATTGATCCCATGATCTTGGTATTCTGCTGTTTGAGTTACTGACACATGCATGTGATCAACGTGTGCTGTTTGAGAACATTTCCAATCAGATGAAGCAATTGGCCAGGAGAGGTCATGTGTTACAGTGGTTTCACCAGCAGTAAAACCGTGGTAAAATCACTAAAAAATTGAGAAGCTTATTGCTTTTATAAACCAGCAATATAAAACCAATAGTTAAATTTATTATTAATAATAATTGGAACTAGATTTGCATTTCCTGATGGAAATAACATGCTTACAAAGCAGTAAAAACAATAGTGTTAAAGTTTTAGGTTAAACCACATTAAAAAATAAAACGGGAATCACAATTCAGTATGTAAATAGTCTTAAAATTTATTTTTAAAACTTTACAAAAGGTGGAAATTATCTACAGAACAAAGTTTGAATATCACCCGCACGTTAAATGGATTGATCTGAACAGGTTTCCTGGTGTATTAATAAACATTCACTGTTAAAAGAGTGTTTATTTAAAGTTATCTAGTCTTTAATAACATTCTCAAAACGTTAGCACAAAAATTCCTTGAGGGAACATTCAATAGTAACTTTCCCATAACGTTTGCATAACCACAAAAATATGTTTTTATACGTTAAAGGCGCCGTATGTAAAAAAAATAATTGACTACTACAGCATAAAAATACCATAAAATGTCAGCAGATATTTAGGAAACATGCTATCGGTAAGTTCACAAACTTGAAAAGTGCGTTCCGTGTCGGAATGTCTGTTTTGTTCTGTGACTCCGCCCACTGCCAGCTTACCCAATAGTATTTCGACACCCTGGGTTGCCAGTTGGTGTGAAACACATCGTATTGCAGCCATGGAAGCCAGCGAGTGAATTGAGTCAGAGATCGCAGATTCTACCCGACCTAAAAATTCTAATCCATCTAAAAAGCTTTATGACCAGAGGAATACTAAATTGAGTGGTGCAGGTTTGACGTCACTTTGTAGGCCAACCGGCGGTTCGCATCGCACTGGGAAACCCAATAGGATTTTCCCATAGGCTTTTGGATTATCGCAAAAAACAAGCTCTGTGATCAACAAAAGTTTATGATACTTACACGTTTTGTCCATCAAGATAATTACAGATGAACACAACTTTTATGAATTTTGAAGCGTAAATGCAGCCGCCAGAAGTAAAAAGCTAAAGGTAGGCTATAAATGAACTACACCTTGGTCCATCACCATCGCTAAGCTTCCCACAGCTCTTTCAGTTTTTATCTCAAAACATTTTCCCAGAACGTTTGAGTTGGACTAGTTTATAAGAGCACAATAAGCATAATAAGGTTGTAAAAGCTTCGTTTAATCTCCTCGACAGCCTCTGTAGTCCCATATAGCCACTTGTTAGCAACCGCCTTTTTCAAGTCACGTAACAGCTTCAAAAAATCACGAGTGGGGTAATACTGATGTATTTTATGTTGTAGAATAAAATGTGAAAGTGTCTTGTGTTCACCACAGACCTTATTTCAACCCCATTCAAAAAACCCATTGACTTCAGGAAGAGGGAACCGGAAGTGCTAAAATGCTAACTCACTTCGCTTTGGCCTACAAAGTGATGTCATACCTGCCTGCCAGTCCTCAAGCTGGCAACCCGCGCGAGCGTCGAGTCTGAGGAGAAATGGCGGGAGAATCAACTCTACAATATTTTGAATTTGGACTGCAGTACCCATTTCAACCGCTAGCTGTCAATACTACATACCGCACCTTTAATGTGAACATTAGCAAAAAAAAAACAACTCTTACTAATCTGTGGATCATGAAACTGATTCAGATCAGCTGCTTTGTTAGATGTTACTCGCAAAAACCCAACTGATCAGTGTATTTATTTCGTTCTTTGACTGTTTTGTGGGAACATTCATTACTTCTGTCCATTATAGTACTTGTTATTGACGCGTTCACATTGCAAATGCGTGTCAGTGTGTGTGTTGTGCACTTTACAGTCATTCCGTGCTTTAAACTGCAAGTTGTCAAGGAAGTTGGACTCTCAGAAATGCTTTTCTCGGCTCTCGCTCCACATCTTCATTAGCTCTTCTTGAGGAATACATGAGCATTTGGCGTTTGTTTTGGCCTTTGGGCCGAGGGTGATCGTTGTGTTAAGAGTTCCGTGTTTATATGGTCACGTGAAAGCCCTAGATTTCCATTGAGACAACATGGACGCATTCTTAAACATCAGAAACTATCCTGTCACGCATAAACCATTATCCATGTCATCTGGAACCATAATGGTGCTTTACTGGATGTGGGGTTTGAAATGGTAGACTGTAAATGAGCGTTTGTCTGCTATCAGTGTGCTGTGAATGTTACTTCAACAGTTTTGCTGCCATCTTGTGGTTTTTGATATGTAGGATGCATGAATTACCTTTGGTTTAATGTGAATAAAGTGTGTAAATGGCACTTTCCCACTGTGCATCTCAAGTGTTTGCTTCATTACAACTAGCCGGATTTGGTCAGGTATTAAAGCACAGTTCTCTGTAAAAATGCTTTGAAATAACATTGATTGTGAAAAGTGCTCCATCATGAATAAAAATAACGTGATTTTTTTGATGTTTAGCCTAATGGGTGAATCTCTGGGCCATGTAATAATTACATGTATGTAAATGTTTATATATTTTAGCCTATTTTAGGTGTTTTCATGTAACGTGATGTAACTATCATGTAAATAATGTAAAAAAGCGGAACGCCTAAGTTTACTTCACTATATTACAATAAAATCCTGATTTAATCATGACAAAAACTATATATCGTTGGAAAGGTCTGAGACTCCTAAATAGATATTTCACTCCTGTTTTTTGTTACAAATAATATAGGAACAGTGATAGATTCATTTATGACAAGAGTGCACCTCAAAAAATCTACATCATAACAGGAGTTCTGACCGTTGCACACACTTTTAATCATTGAAACGTTGGTTTTTGTGCTAAAGGTTCATAATAAAACATATTCTAGTATTTGGCCATAAAAATTTATAAAATAATATCCTCAAAAAAAAAAGTATAAATAAGGAATAGTTGACGACGCGCCTTTTTTATATATCATATTTTAGTAATTATCATAAATTAGGTATTATTCGAAAGCTTACGAACTCAAAATTCGTCCTGTGACTGAACGTTGCGTTACCATTGGGCGTCGTCATGTTTCATAATTTATAATCAACCTTTTCTAATCTTGACAAAACACATATCGGCGGAAAGGTCTGAGTCTCATAGTTCCATATTTTGCGATAGAAGTTATATTTGGACAGAAATTTATTAATTTGTTACAGCAAAAATTCAATGAAATGTGCGTCACCCGGTGGCTATTTTTGGTATTGCGCCTAAACAAAATCTCATTGGAACTTAAATTTTTTGTGATATCAACTTCAAATTTGGAACACAACTTGGTTAGACATATGGCTTTGGTTTTATAGTGATTGTAGAGTAAAAAATATTTTGTAAAATATATATTTGATATAAAATAAAAAATATTTAGTACAGTACATTTGATTTACAGTCATTTTAAACTTCCATAACTTTTTCATACTTTAATTTTTTGAAGCTCTTTCACTTCTGCAAATAATCTGGGTCCAAAGCATTCTTGAATTACAACCATTTAGGTTTGGATAGTGCATTTTCATGTCCATTCTCAAAAAGGGGGGGTGACAGTTAAGGGGTTAAATATATCTGGGGGTTGAATATGATGCTTAAAGGGTGTAAGGCCCGCCCAATCGTCCCAACGACGGCTTCCAATTAGCGGGTGAAAGTTTCTGTGCGTTCGGTCTTTTCAGCGGGGCAAAGTAATTTAATTCCAATTTACTTTTATCTGACTCCATTTTATCATGACCTCGAATTTAAGTTAGAATGCCGATTGGTTATGTGGTCATTTGTATAACAATTTAACTACACATTTGATTAATCTGTTTAACTCTTAGTTGCACAGGGTCCTCGCACCGGCCGTTATGCGGGCCCACGGTCACAAACTCACCAGTCCGATCATTAACCAGAGGTTATGGCTAAAGCGATTTAACCATGCTTGCTATTGTTAAAAAGTACCCATGTAGCCCCCTACAGTCGCCTATATAACAACTTAGTTAAAGCTGAAACAGTAACCAGAGGTTATGGCCAATACCATAAAATAATGCCATATTATCTCAATAGTATTTTATCTGGCCCCCTATAATGCGACTGCATAACAACTTAGTTAAAGTCGAGCAATCTAGAATCTCGCCAGATGTGTCCCAAGCTCCATACAATCCAAGATCTAGTATGTACTTAACCCTGGTCGAAGATTTGCGGTAACAAAGGATACATCATAATGCACTAAAATCAATAATTTCAGAGTAAGTCAGAATAAATCAAATGTAACAATTTATTATTAGTCAGGTAAATGTGTCATGCCAATTACATAATCAATTCAAAGATAATCCATACATAACATCAAATGCTCTGAAGTAAAGAGTAAAAGATGGATACCTGACTTCTGAAAATTACATAACGCTGAGTGTACGGGCTGACCTGTGTAAAGGATCGCGCCCTGACCCTTCTGCCACATCTCCTTAAATACTCAGACCAAGACAGAAACCTCTTTCAAATGTAAACATGAGTTCACAATGGGAATTTGCATTAATCAAGTCTTCAGACCTGTAGTTTACACCTTATTGAGGACAGGAGGTAGAGACCAATTGGCAGAGGACACACCCACACACAATAAGCAAAATATCTCTAAACTCTTAAAACCTTTGTTATCTTTTGCTTTACTTCTGTGAGAATGAGACCTTTGTACCAGTCGCACTGAGACATTTCAAATGATACCAAACATGTATAATACTGTATAGTACTTGTTCACATTAACTCATATAGATTTTGGGTGAATTTCAGCATGTGGAGGGGAGAGATGGGGGTGAGGGGGATGAAATGTAAATTTCGGTGATTGACTTTGTGTGGCTGAGCCTCGGGTGGGGATGCCACTTTCACAAGAGAGAGAGAACATCCTTTGTTTTCTCGGGAGTAGTCGTTCCTTAGCCCAGACGTCCCGGCATCTTACAGTCTTACAAGGGTACATAACACACACAGTTTCTGCCAGTCTCGTGTTAATCTTGAGTATCTATAGAGTAGTGTTGCATCCTTCATATCTCCGTAGAGTCTTTAGTTTTATCATATTTATAAAAGATGGATGCGCTGTACCAATTCTTTCTAAAAACAGCCGAGTCCGTGGAGGCGTGCAGTGGGCGGAGCTAAAGAGTCAAGAGCACACACAAACACACACACACACAATACATCATGGCATTATCCCTGGATATCTTTCGATTCACTATACGCTCGTGTTGTTCACATTATATGCACTTACGCTCCGAAAAACACACACATTTGATGCAGTTTCACTCACCGCCTGCGGTTTCCACTCATGACCAGGAACAAACACACACACTTGCAGAACTCCGGGAAAACAAACTGCATCCACCGTTCCCTTAACGCTGGGTTATTTGGGAAGCTGAACAAGGTGATCTTTCCCTCACACCAGAAACACGCTTCTTTAGTGACAATGTAGATTTCGTGGTCTAAAAACACAATGGCAGCGCCGCCGACGGCTCCCGTAACCCGAACGAAGCTCGTTGATGGGCGCGCTCTTGCTCTGGTTGGTGTGTGTGTGTGTGTGTGTGTGTGTGCGCGCTTATCCGGGAGAAGTGTCCATACAAGGAATTCCACCCTTTATGACGTCATACAGGGCCACATACAGAAACTTGTTTGAATCCTGAAGGAGTGTATTTGGCACAGAAATACTCCGTCAAACGTCCAACTCATTTTTTGAAACTTTGTCCATGTTTATCATGAGAATCAACTCTTTAACAGTGTAAATAAGGCAGAATGCATGAAATAGCATTAGACCCCCCCTTTAAAACATGTAATTCCCCATGGAAGGTCAAACATGTCATTCTTGTATTTTCTAGTGAACAGCAAGACAGCAGTGTTCTGTTAAAGACATTAGAGTGAAGGCGTGTCACGCATGCCGAATCATGCACACGCGTGTATTAAGGCATCTCTGATGAACTCAGACGGAGGAACACGTGCTCCGTCTCAAGGGCAGAGGGTCGAGTTTAATACAGCCGATGCACCATGGGAACATCAGGAGATGCAGCTGTAAGCAAAACTCTTCAGTTCTTATCTTGTCAGCCCATGAGGGCCTGTGTCGGCTGAAACTCCCAGCACTGATCTGAGGTCAGCAGTAAAGAGCGACCTGAGCCCGTTTCTCCCACAGACACTGTAATGTAATCTGAAACAACAGCACACAGCAACTGAGTGAAAATTCATGTGCAAGATTACGTTTATTAGCATTTTTGAAAAAGTTATAAAGGTCCCAAAATGACGGATGACCACAATTAAGCATGTTGATCAGCATTAAACATGACTTGAATGTGTTCAGATACTCGTGTTTAACATCCAGAACAAAAAATATTCTCAGAAATGTTTCACAACGCCTCAAACAACCGTCAGAAAAGAACAATTATAGAGATTTCATTTTCCACTCCCAGTGAGTCACGCGTCCTCACCCTGAGACGATTAGTGTAGGGAACACTTTACTTCACTGTTACATGCAGTTTCTATAGTAATAACTATGAATTATGCATAATTACATGCAAAATAACCCTAAACCAAACCCTATAGTAAGTACATGTACACTTAATATTACTCAGTACTTTAATGCATAATTACAGTGTAACAATGACACCTTAAAATAAAGGGTTATTCTTTATTTTAAGGTGTCATTGTTACAGTAACTATATATTTAAGCACTGAGTAATAATAAACAACAACATGTACTTACTATAGGGTTTGTTGCATGTAATTATGCATAATTTACTGTTATTACTATGGTAAGTACATGTAACATATGTAATAAGGACACTGTAAAATAAAGTGTTACCAAATACAGTGTAACCCATATGTATATCATACGTAATCACAATTGAAATCTATTATATTAGACTATAATAGAATACATATTCAAAAGAAGTGTCTTCTGCTCACCATTTATTTGATCATAAATACAGTAAAAACAGTGATATTGTGAAATATTACCATTCAAATCTGAACATATTTTAAAATATAATTTTCAGCATCATTACTCCAATCTTCAGTGTCACATGATCCGTCAGAAATCATACTGATATGATGATTTGATGCTTAAGAAACATTTATGATTATTATCAATGTTCAAATCGTGATAAATTCAGTTTTTCAGGATTCTCTGATGAATCGGAAGTTCAAAACAACAGCAGTCTTTTGTAACATTATAAACATCACTTTTGATCAATTTAATGTGTTCTTGCTAAATAAACTCATTCATTTCTTCTTTTTTCTTTGAATGGTAGTGTCATCAATCATTCATAGTGAAAAAAATTTGAATGAAAAGAATTCTTTGGAATCTCAGATAAAGGCTGATTGACACAAATATTCATATATTATTATCAATGTTGAAAACAGTTCATATTTTTGAGGAAACCATGATACGTTTTATTTTTCAGGATCACTTTTGATCACTTTAATGAATAAAAGTGTGTTTTTTTTAAATAGTGTATGTCATCAATCATTCATCTCAGATCAAGGCTGTTTGACATAAACATCGTCTGCTCGATTATGGAAAGACGTTTGATACGAGTCTCGGTTTATGCGATGCTGTCTCGTCCCTCTCAGCCCTGTCGTCTTCAGCCACGGACATGAACTGGATCCTCGCCTTGTGCTTCTTCTTGATCCCCACCGGATGAGGAGGAAAGAGCCGGTTTTTCGTGTATTTATGGGGGTCACACTCCTCCCTGACCTGATGCGTCTCCTGCTGGACGGCTTTCGGCTCTCCGAGGAGCTCCCTCAGCTCTCCCGAAACCTCTTTGCGCAGATAGTGGTAGGGTTTCTTACCGCAGTTGTCTCTTATATTCCCATTGGCACCATATTTGCGCACTAGAAGGTCAATCAGAGAGGTGTGGTTGTGGATGGAGGCGATGTGTAAGGGTGTGTAGCCTCCGTTGGACTTGGTGTCGATGTCCACCCCGTGCCCACCTTTCCTAGACACCTCAATAATCCTACGGACCATGTCAGTGTTTCCACACTTGGTGGCCCAGTGGAGGGCCGTGAACCCAGATGTGAGGTCTTTCTTCTCTGCGAGCTGAGCGTCCTTCAACAGAAGGCCGTACGCTTGAGTCCACTGTCCGGCTGCGGACTTCACCAGCCACTCGTGCTCCGTGGGGTCCAACGGGATGTACTTTGACTCATCCGGCTGTTTGGGGGTCTTGAAGTGTCTCCGAAGCTGCGGGGAGACACTCGCGCCATCTGTGGACGTTCTCCCACATTGACGCTTGCTGTCAGAGTCAGCCATTTCCAATGGCTTCTTGTAACGCTGACTGACGTCTACTTGGGGCATTCGTAGAGGAAGAGCACATGGTTTGTTTGTCTTGGACGGTCCATGTTTGTCATCACAGTCAGACTTCAGCGGTACAGTGAAATGCAAAGCCTTTATAGGTTTAAAGTCAACGTTCTTGCATCTTCCCAACGCAAACTCAATGGGAGAAAGCTCTGAATCCTTCGGCTCTGACTTCCTACCTTCTTGGTTTTGGGAACTGGTGCACTGTTCCTTCTCATCTTCCTCTGGATGTGATCCACCTTTAGAATCACAATCTTCTCGTTGTGCGTTTTCATAGTTTGACGCTTCTAGTAGGTGATGGTACACTTTCTTCAGGACTATGTACTTGGTGTCCTGGAAATCTTTAACGACGGCGATGTTGTTGACACACGTCTTAAAGAGCTCTCTGTTCTGCTTCTTCTCTGCCGGATCACAGCAGTTTAGTTGATCTTTAAACTTGCTGAGCAGCTCTGAGTTTTTCACCTTTCCTCTGCCTTCCAGTAATGTGTTTAAAATCGCCTCTTGAGTCAGAGCCATGTCTTACTTCGTTCTAGATGTAAACAACATACTGAGACTCCTGGACTGTTGCCACGCCCTTACCTGCCTTCCGGAAGAAATGTAGACACGTCATGTAAATGAAAAAAAAAAAAAAAAAAATCAGACGTGGGTGGGGGCGGGGCTGTGGAAAAGTTTAAAACTTTTAATTAAAATATTTTTTTTGTCAAGAATATGGCTAGACATGTAGCGAGTTACCTTTAAATTAATAAATAGTTTAAAATAAAATCATATCTGTAATAATGAGAACATAATAAACTCTAAAAATAAATAAACAAATTTGTCCCTGTGAGTGTTTTTGAACGAACATTAGGCTATATACAGTTGTCATCATAATAGATAATTACTTGCACATTTCTTTATTTAGACGCTCTATCTTGCCGTGACTTGAGAAAAGACATTCCTGAAGCCAGTGGGAGTTTACAGGAAGAAGCCATGTTGAACTTAAGGAAATTACGAATCCTACTACGGCAAATTATTGTCTCATGAATATTAATTTATGCTGAATAATCATTCTGATTCGTCCAGGCACGCAGCCTAATTAATATACAAGAGCCTTTCAGCCAATCAGCGCAGAACGTCAACATTGCGTCGTTTAAATTCATAAGCAAAACCTTCACCATAGTAACGTTCGCAAATTCTCCAGCCCAACCACAGTGTGTGTGTGTGTGTGTGTATGTGTGTGTGTCAGCGGGCGGTGAGTGAGACGAAGGCAGGCAGCTCCCTTTCGCCTTATCCAAACACATACATTCCTCATCATGGCGGCCACGGATGTAGACATATTTTCTGTAAGTACCCTTTAAAGTCAGTTCTTACTTCCGCAGAGACACTTAGATGAACATACACGGTTTGTCTGTAATGAATTAGGACTAGCACGAGCGCTACTCTCTAGCTTAGCCCAACGGACTCTACATTGAGCAGCAGTGCAATCTAACGCTGTTTATTTACTCTGTGTGTGTGTGTGTGTACGTGTGTACGTGTGTGTGTGTGTACGTGTGTACACTACAGGTCAGATCAGGTGTATTATCTGTCGTTTGTGAGCTTATTCTACTGTGTTTCTGATAAACTGAGAAGATTGTTGAACGGATTTAATGTCTTTTCTCAGTCTTTTGAATGTTGTTTGTTGTGAACATCTATTTATTTACAGTACTGATGCAGTCTATAGTACAGATGTCGTATTTCAGTAGTTTCAGAGCTTTTGAAAGGCAACATGCTCCCTCATTTACCACTTGACATCTTTATACCCAAACAACACACACCAATGCCAGAGTTTGTGAAGTTTGGGGCCAACATGAGGCCCCTCAGTGTGAGATCACAGATAAGAGTGAGAAAAAAGGGCGGATGAGGTGATATCTGATCGTCCCGCAATCGAAACTTGGCAGGGAATGACTAATTTGTTAATTATGGGATCTTTGGAATAGGTGGTGATAGTGTGAAGGATAATAAGTTTACAAAAACGCAGTAAGATTTCATATAGTACTCTAAATGAAATGGAAGAAGCTGTTGGTCACTTGGATGCTCTTAAGGGTTAATTACACTTCCTCACGTCATTACAATCCCATAAGACTTTTGTTCATCTTCTGAACACTAATGAAGATCTTTTGATGAAATCTGAGAGCGTTCTGTCCCTCCGTTGACCGCTACACAACTACCACTCTGACGCTTCAAAAAGTTCATAAAGAGATTGTAAAAATTATCCATATGAATTGAGTGGTTTAGTCCAAATTTTCTGAAGAGACTCGATCACTGTATATGACTTTATAAGATTTAATTTAGGCTTTTATTCAAAAATAAACATTCATCAACGCACACATCAGCTGTGGTAAACGGAAGCTCAAGCATGTTCGCTTGACGTGTAAGAACCAATGAGGTTCATTCTTGTGTTACGCAGCACGTTTGAGCTTCTGTAAGAACCAATGAGGTTCATTCTTGTGTTACGCAGCACGTTTGAGCTTCTGTAAGAACCAATGAGGTTTGTTATCATGTTACGCAGCACGTTTGAGCTTCTGTAAGAACCAATGAGGTTCATTCTTGTTACGCAGCACGTTTGAGCTTCTGTAAGATCCAATGAGATTCATTCTTGTGTTACGCAGCACGTTTGAGCTTCTGTAAGATCCAATGAGATTCATTCTTGTGTTACGCAGGACGTTTGAGCTTCTGTAAGAACCAATGAGGTTCATTCTTGTTACGCAGCACGTTTGAGCTTCTGTAAGAACCAATGAGATTCATTCTTGTGTTACGCAGCACGTTTGAGCTTCTGTAAGAACCAATGAGGTTTGTTATCATGTTACGCAGCACGTTTGAGCTTCTGTAAGAACCAATGAGGTTCATTCTTGTTACGCAGCACGTTTGAGCTTCTGTAAGATCCAATGAGATTCATTCTTGTGTTACGCAGCACGTTTGAGCTTCTGTAAGATCCAATGAGATTCATTCTTGTGTTACGCAGGACGTTTGAGCTTCTGTAAGAACCAATGAGGTTCATTCTTGTTACGCAGCACGTTTGAGCTTCTGTAAGAACCAATGAGATTCATTCTTGTGTTACGCAGCACGTTTGAGCTTCTGTAAGATCCAATGAGATTCATTCTTGTGTTACGCAGGACGTTTGAGCTTCTGTAAGAACCAATGAGGTTCATTCTTGTTACGCAGCACGTTTGAGCTTCTGTAAGAACCAATGAGATTCATTCTCGTGTTACGCAGCACGTTTGAGCTTCTGTAAGAACCAGTGAGGTTCATTCTTGTGTTACGCAGCACGTTTGAGCTTCTGTAAGATCCAATGAGATTCATTCTTGTGTTACGCAGCACGTTTGAGCTTCTGTAAGATCCAATGAGATTCATTCTTGTGTTACGCAGGACGTTTGAGCTTCTGTAAGAACCAATGAGGTTCATTCTTGTTACGCAGCACGTTTGAGCTTCTGTAAGAACCAATGAGATTCATTCTTGTTACACAGCACGTTTGAGCTTCTGTAAGATCCAATGAGGTTTGTTATCGTGTTACGCAGCACGTTTGAGCTTCTGTAAGAACCAATGAGATTCATTCTTGTTACGCAGCACGTTTGAGCTTCTGTAAGAACCAATGAGATTCATTCTTGTGTTACGCAGCACGTTTGAGCTTCTGTAAGAACCAATGAGATTCATTCTTGTGTTACGCAGCACGTTTGAGCTTCTGTAAGAACCAATGAGATTCATTCTTGTGTTACACAGCACGTTTGAGCTTCTGTAAGAACCAATGAGGTTTGTTATCGTGTTACGCAGCACGTTTGAGCTTCTGTAAGAACCAATGAGATTCATTCTTGTTACGCAGCACGTTTGAGCTTCTGTAAGAACCAATGAGATTCATTCTTGTGTTACGCAGCACGTTCGAGCTTCTGTAAGAACCAATGAGATTCATTCTCGTGTTACGCAGCACATTTGAGCTTCTGTAAGAACCAATGAGGTTCATTCTTGTGTTACGCAGCACGTTTGAGCTTCTGTAAGAACCAATGAGATTCATTCGTTACGCAGCACGTTTGAGCTTCTGTAAGAACCAATGAGGTTCATTCTCGTGTTACGCAGCACGTTTGAGCTTCCTCAAGAACCAATGAGGTTTGTTATCGTGTTACGCAGCACGTTTGAGCTTCTGTAAGAACCAATGAGGTTTGTTATCGTGTTACGCAGCACGTTTGAGCTTCTGTAAGAACCAATGAGATTCATTCTTGTTACGCAGCACGTTTGAGCTTCTGTAAGAACCAATGAGGTTCATTCTCGTGTTACGCAGCACGTTTGAGCTTCTGTAAGAACCAATGAGATTCATTCTTGTGTTACGCAGCACGTTTGAGCTTCTGTAAGATCCAATGAGATTCATTCTTGTGTTACGCAGGACGTTTGAGCTTCTGTAAGAACCAATGAGGTTCATTCTTGTTACGCAGCACGTTTGAGCTTCTGTAAGAACCAATGAGATTCATTCTCGTGTTACGCAGCACGTTTGAGCTTCTGTAAGAACCAGTGAGGTTCATTCTTGTGTTACGCAGCACGTTTGAGCTTCTGTAAGATCCAATGAGATTCATTCTTGTGTTACGCAGCACGTTTGAGCTTCTGTAAGATCCAATGAGATTCATTCTTGTGTTACGCAGGACGTTTGAGCTTCTGTAAGAACCAATGAGGTTCATTCTTGTTACGCAGCACGTTTGAGCTTCTGTAAGAACCAATGAGATTCATTCTTGTTACACAGCACGTTTGAGCTTCTGTAAGATCCAATGAGGTTTGTTATCGTGTTACGCAGCACGTTTGAGCTTCTGTAAGAACCAATGAGGTTTGTTATCGTGTTAGCAGCACGTTTGAGCTTCTGTAAGAACCAATGAGATTCATTCTTGTTACGCAGCACGTTTGAGCTTCTGTAAGAACCAATGAGATTCATTCTCGTGTTACGCAGCACGTCTGAGCTTCTGTAAGAACCAATGAGGTTCCTTCTCGTGTTACGCTGCACGTTTGAGCTTCTGTAAGAACCAATGAGATTCATTCTCGTGTTACGCAGCACATTTGAGATTCTGTAAGAACCAATGAGGTTCCTTCTCGTGTTACGCTGCACGTTTGAGCTTCTGTAAGAACCAATGAGGTTCATTCTCGTGTTACGCTGCACATTGGAGCTTCTGCGAGAACTAATGAGATTCATTCTCGTGTTACGCTGCACGTTTGAGCTTCTGTGAGAGCCAATGAGGTTCATTCTTGTTACGCAGCACGTTTGAGATTCTGCGAGAACCAATGAGGTTCATTCTCGAGTTACGCAGCACGTCTGAGCTTCTGCATGAGGTTTGTTCTCGTGCATCAAGCAGGTTCGGTTGAGCTTTTGTTTATGTTCGCTGATCAATGTTTATATGTGAATAAAAGCCTAAATTCAATCTGTTCATCATATGAAGCGATCGAGTCTCTTCAGAAAATTTGGACTAAACCGCTCAATTAATATGGATTAGTTTTATTATCTCTTGATTAACTTTTTGAAGCGTCAAAGTGGTAGTTGTGTAGCGGTCAACGGAGGTTTCATCAAAAAGATCTTCATTTGTCTTCCAAAGATGAACGAAAGTCTTATGGGTTTGGAACGACATGAGGGTGAGTAATGAATGACAGAATTTTATTTTTGGGTGAACTATCCCTTTAATGTCCTTAAGCAAGACTTCCTTGGTCAAGAATCTTGACCAGAAAGACCATGCAGGTCGAGCCGGCCTTTAAATGAGCAGCAGCCTCTGGGTGAGTTCAAGTAGATCAGATTTATAAACTTTGTGTTTTGAGTGACAGTTCAAGGAAACCCGCTGTCTCTGACGTCGATGTGCCGTGAGAACTGATCCATCACCGTTTGTTCAAGGGAATGACTCTTCTACTTTTAAGGAAGCCCTCTGGATTTGAGTGAAACTAGTTTGGGTTAGAGAAGAGTAACTGTATTGAGCTGTTTGGAGTCTGTTGGGCAGGCTAGATAATAGTTTGTGTGCGTGTTCTGTGGAAGTGAAACCTGTGGCCAGTTTCATAAACTTAGCCTCTATGCTAAGACTGTGTCTTAAAGGGTTAGTTCACCCAAAAATAAAAATTAGCCCATGATTTACTCTCCCTCAAGCCATCCTAGGTGTATATGACATTCTTCTTTCAGATGAATACAGTCGGAGTTATATTAAATAATGTCCTGGCTTTTCCAAGCTTTATAATGGCAGTGAATGGCAGCCCAAAATTTGAAGCCCAAAAAAGTGCATCCATCCATTATAAAAGTGCTCCACACGGCTCCAGGGATTAATAAAGGCCTTCTGAAGTGAATCGGTGGGGTTATGTAAGACAAATATCTATATTTAACACGTTATAAAGTAACATATCTAGCTTCCAGCGGACTGCCTTCCGTATTCAACTTACGATAAAAGCATAACTGGCGTGACGATGTCGTCAGATGTAACGTAAGCATTTTGAACTGCGAGAGGCGTTACACTTAATTCGTAAGTTGAATACAGAAGGCAGTCTGCTGGAAGCTAGATATTTTACTTTATAAAGTGTTAAATATGGATATTTGTCTTACACAAACCCACCGATTCGCTTCAGAAGGCCTTTATTAACCCCTGGAGCCGTGTGGAGCACTTTTATAATGGATGGATGCACTTTTTTTGGGCTTCAAATTTTGGGCTGCCATTCACTGCCATTATAAAGTTTGGAAGAGCCAGAACATTTTTAATATAACTCTGATTGTATTCGTCTGAAAGAAGAAAGTCATACACACCTAGGATGACTTGAGGGGGAGTAAATCATGGGGTAATTTTCATTTTTGGGTGAACTATCCCTTTAAGACCTAGTCTGAACAGCTAGCAGTTTGTCATGGGGTAATTATTAGGGCCCGAGCACCGATGGTGTGAGGACCCTATTGTAAATGCTCAGTCAATTCTTCTAATTCTCCGAAATGAATCGCATTTTTGAGGGCCTAAACATGCTCGAAAACTCATGAAACTTTGCACGCGTCAAAAGTGGTGAAAATTTACGTCTTATATGGGTTTCAGAATTAGGCGTAGCAAAATGGCTCGATAGCGCCACCTACAACATTTCAATTAAGTATGAAATTCAGTAGACACATGTAACAGCCCAATACCTACAAAAAAGTCTCTGGGAGCAAAATCTGAAAACCCAACAGGAAGTGAGATATTTAGAATTTTCTCTGCAAAATTTTTGCAGTTTTTGCCATTTCCAGACGTTGTACTTTAACGAACTCCTCCTAGAGATTTAACCAGATCAACATCATATTTGGTCAGTCTAATCTAAAGGCCTTTGCGACCTTAAATTGCGAAGATCTTGAGTTTTCGCTGAAGGGCGTGTCCGTGGCGGTCTGACAAAGTCTGATGTTTCGCCATGAAACAGGAAGTTGTTGTAACTCGGGCATATAATATCGGATCTGCCCCAAACTTCACGTTTGATAAGAGTCCTGGCCGGAAGACATCTACATGCCAATATTCAGTTACAGTCATAGCGCCACCTACTGGCAACAGGAAATTATGTTTTACATTGTGATTAACTCCTCATTGAGATTTAATCAGATCAACATCATATTTGGTCAGTCTAATCTTAAGGCCTTGGTGATGTTAAATTGTGAAGATCTTGAGTTTTCGCTGAAGGGCGTGTCCGTGGCGGCCTCACAAAGTCTGATGTTTCGCCATGAAAGAGGAAGCTGTTGTAAGTCAGGCATTCAATGTCTGATCTGCCCCAAACTTCACATGTTTGATAAGAGTCCTGGCCTGAAGACATCTACATGCCGATATTTAGTTAGTCATAGCGCCACCTACTGGAAACAGGAAATGGCATGCTTTACACTGTAATTCACTCCCAGAAACACATTTAAATATGCCATTAAGTCCTAAACATGCTAGGAACACGTTAAATCATGCAACACTTGGCTAAATGCTAATATATGTGATTAACGCCACGAAACAGGAAGTTGTTGTAACTCAGGCATACAATGTCTGATCTGCCCCAAACTTCATATGTTTGATAATAGTCCTGACCTAAAGACATCTACACGGCAATATTCAGTTATAGTCAAAGCGCCAGGAAGTGTGGCACATCAAAATGACTTTGCCATTTTTCTCCTATATTTTTACCTGCTTAAATTCATGTCGCCCACTAATCGCTGGTTTCCTGAGGCCACCGTGTGGCGGTGGCCCCAGGTGCAAGGGCCCTTTCATTGCTGCTTGCAGCTTTAATTAGTCTTACTTTTCAATTTCAAATGATGACAGTTTTTAATGTAACGGACATAAAGTTATTAACGGTGTTAAAGAAAAAATGACTTGACTAACTTGAAAGTCTAGTTTAAGCAGTTTAACTTTAAAAGTCTCTGTTAGACTTTGTTTAAAGCCAAGCGTTCTTCTTTCGCACTGAATCAGAATGAATGAAATGTAAGGGTGCTTTCACAGTCGATGCCTTTTGATTAGAGCTTTGTGTGGTTTTAGGGGCCATATTGATCAACTGCATTGAGCTGTGGAGGGTCAATTCTAATTCTAATTACATAATGGGTAATAAAGCTTTAAGGGACAGTTCGCCCAAAAATGAGAATCCTGTCATCATTTATGTGCCCTCATATTGTTCCAGTGACTCGTATGGAAATTTTTCAGAATGTTTCCATTTAGTGAAAGAGACTTGGCTGCCAAGCTCCAACAAAAATGCCATAAAGGTCTATACGTCTTGTGTGCTAGTAGCTCATTTGCACTTGTAGATAAAAAAATAGATTTTTTTTTTTTATTTGTCTGTGAACTAAATCTCTTTTATGGACAGATGTATAATTGCACAACTCTTTACAGAGTCAGTTACGTCTTTTAACTGGATTGGAACAAGACTGTCCTGTTCAACATTAGATAATTTCATTTATTGCATTATGCTCTAGTTTCAGGGTAGGGCTGATGTAGTTACTGTTATTTAAAGCTATATGAGTTTCGTGATGAGTCAATGTCCTGTTCGTGCTAAGATCTAACCACTGACATTAATAAACAGACACATCACATGGTTTGCGTATGATATGAGGCTCTAATTGTGACTACATTTTCGAGGCAAGAACATGGAGCACATTTTAAAACTTTAGGGGTGCAAAGAAAATTCACCCAATAATGTGTTTTTCCTTAAAGGGATTCAAGGAGACATTTACAAGGAAAATTATTTAGTTTCTTAGAATACAAAAGTTCTAAGTTTCTGCTTCAAACTGTATTTAAAGGGGTCATGAACTGCATTGTTTTATGTGTCCTGGGGTGCACTGTTTTTTTTTTTTTGTTTTTTTTTACATCAAAAATTGTCATAATTTAGAAATAAAAGGCATTTTTCCTACCCTGATTTTAGCCTCTGATGTGAACGCTCAGTTTGAAGGGCCGTGTCTGTGAGTCTGTAAACCCCCACTGCTGTGATTGGCTGCTGTGAGACTTCAGTGTAAACGCCCACTGCTGTGATTGGCTGCTGTGAGACTTCAGTGTAAACGCCCACTGCTGTGATTGGCTGCTGTGAGACTTCAGTGTAAACGCCCACTGCTGTGATTGGCTGCTGTGAGACTTCAGTGTAAACGCCCACTGCTGTGATTGGCTGCTGTGAGACTTCAGTGTAAACGCCCACTGCTGTGATTGGCTGCTGTGAGACTTCAGTGTAAACGCCCACTGCTGTGATTGGCTGCTGTGAGACTTCAGTGTAAACGCCCACTGCTGTGATTGGCTGCTGTGAGACTTCAGTGTAAACGCCCACTGCTGTGATTGGCTGCTGTTAGACTTCAGTGTAAACACCCACTGCTGTGATTGGCTGACATCTTTGCATATGAAATAGTTAGTATTACATGTGGAACTCGCTCAAAAACTTTTAGCACATTTTACTATTACAGCTCCCAAGGTTAACTAATCGTGAAAAGTGTTGATTATAGCATTATATGTAGATCTATAGCATTATATTTAGATCTATAGCATTATATATTTAGATTGTGGCATGAAAGGTTGCAGTGATGAGCATTTGTAGCCGATCACAGACATGTTGAGCGCATGAAAGCAGTGATCTTGTGATTTCTGCACACTAACGAATGCTTTCATCATAACTAACGGTGCATAATAAATAATGAATAATCACATTTGGTTTTATCGCAATTCCTCTCTTTCCATATCATGAAGATATTTTTAATTAAATCTGAGAGCTTTCTGTCCCTCCATTGACAGCTACACAACTACCACTTTGATGCTTCCAAAAAGTTTATATAGAGATCATAAAACTAATCCATATGAATTGAGCGGCTTAGTCCAAATTTTCTGAAGAGACACGATTACTTTATATGATGAACAGACTGACAGCATTAATTGTATATTCTCAGTGTAATTTATGAGTGTTAAATGCAAAACTTTACACCTGTCTTATACTTCAGGTTTAGGAGTACATTCAAGGAGTGACAGCTAGACAGCACGCTGTGCGTGTGTGCGTGTGTGCGTGTGTGTGTGTGTGCGCGCTTGCATAAAGATCTCCAAAAGAAAAAAACAGATAAAACCCAGTTCAGCGCAGATGCCACGCTGCGCCCAAATCTAGACCATCTGCATTCTTTTCCATGCCGGCCCCTCCTCCCGCCATATCAGATGGGATGCCAGTGAAATTTCTGATGAGGGTTGTGTTTGCTGAAGCAGGCACGCACATATTCAGGTGTATGTAGGGGGTAAGAATGGAGCCGTCACAGTTTGGCTCATCTCCACCATCACTCTGAGTGCCCATCTGCCTTGAACAATCTGTGTTGTCCTGGACTCCATTATGGATTCTCCATTGGATGGTGTCATTGTTCCCTGCTGAGTTATTGTTTTAAATCATGTTCTCATCAGCCACTGGTGCAAATGATGGAAATTTATTTTTAATCTTAAGGTGTTCATCCAAAAAAGGATAATTAGGGGTTCAAGAGCGCAGCACTGAAACCCTATTGTAATTGTTAAATTTTCCAAGGATCAGCATTCTCGCCTAAAACTGATCAGGCAGACCAAACTGTAAGTCGTAGAGACTTGAAACTTTGAGGGCTGGTAGTACTCACACCGCCTACAATGGCACCAAGGCGTGCCCCGATTGGCCTGACGGGGGCGCTACAGCGCTCAAAAGTACAAAATGGCTCATAACTCCTAAACAGTTAGGCGTAGGCTCAAGTGTCGTATATAATGCCTCGGATTTGCACGTTCTGGAGAAATTTTCAGGTAGTCCTAGGTTTTTGGCCCGATCAGAACCAAACCAGTGCAGAAATATTCTCTGAAGAGTGAATATCAATATTTACCAAAAGAATTTGAAATTTCGATTCACGGTTGCTAATGGGAGCCAAAATGTTCGATGTCGGCGGGGCCATTTTTACTAAAATGGCTATAACTCGCGAACAGAACGAGATATTTTCACCAAACTTGAGACTCGTGTATAAGCTCAATCTGAGGTCACGTGGAAAAAATAATAACAGGAAAAAAAACATGAAAATGGCTATAACCACCCAACCGCTAGTCCGATTGACTTGAAAATTGGCATGCACTGTTTTTGTCCAAGGTGCCATGATAGTCTATGAGGACATTGGCGTATCTCAAAAAAACATGGCCGTCATCGGCAAATGAAGTTTGAGCACCTATTAAACAAGGTTACCGGAGGCCAGTCGGAACAAAACTCTGTGAGCATGTTCGACTCATGGCTCTAGAGGTCTGTAAGAATTTTGAAGGAAATCTGCCACTAGTTGGCGCTAACAATGCCTCTGTAATCACGTGTTATTTCACACATACACACAATATTCATATAATTTGATAGAACTCCTCATTATATACAGCTTTGCCTCAAGAACCACTGCTGTCAATCAAATCATTCATTAAATATTCGCGATTATGTAAAAAAAAAACCTACTTTTGCTAACTAGTCCTAGGTTTTTCGCTCAATCTGAATAAAACCAATGCAGTACAATTCTCTGGACTATCTAGATCAATAATTATCACAAAAAAAAGTTGAACTTTACCCCTTGGGTAGCTATAACAGGGTAATTTAGAAGATGGGTGTGGCAAAATATACTCAAAAGCCTATAAATCCTAAACGAAAGCTCGGAACTTCACAAAAATAGGTGAGCATATGCAGCATATGACTCTTAAGAAGCATGCCAACTTTTAGGGAGATCGGACCATAGGTGGGGCTATAACTGTTAAAAAGCTTTAAAAACCATATATTTCCTGTGGTAAATTTCCTATATTGGCTGTAAATGGTATCCATTTTATCTAAGTGGTTACATGCTTGCTAAATAAAACAATATCTTTTTACGCGTATGTGCTTAAAGGCCTTAGACCGCTTGAACCCCGATAATTGCTGCTTGCAGCTATATTTCTCTTATATTTTTTGAGTTTTATGATACAGTTGAAGCCATGGTCATTAGTAATGTCATCTATTTTGAAGCTTGAAAGCTCATTCATGTGAAAGTTTATCAAATGTGACCCTGGACCACAAAACCAGTCATGAGTTGCACAGGTATATTTGTGGCAATAGCCAACAATACATTGTATGGGTCAAAATTATCCTTTTTTCTTTTATGCCAAAAATCATTAGGATAGTAAAAAAGTATGTAAAGATCATGTTCCATGAAAAGATTTTGTAAATTTCCTACCGTAAATATATCAAAAATGTATTATTAGTAGTAATATGCATTGCTAAGGACTTCATTTGGACAACTTTAAAAGGGGATTTTCTCAATATTTAGATTTCTTTGCACCCTCAGATTCCAGATTTTCAAATCGGCCAAATATTGTCATATCCTAACAAACCATACATCAATGGAAAGCTTATTTATTCAGATGTATAAATGTATAAATCTTAATTGCAAAACATTTACCCTTATGACCCTTATGGTTCAGGGTCACAAATGGAGAACTGCCACCAGTACATTATTCAAAAAAATATCATCTTTGGTGTCCTAAGGAAGAATACAAGTCAGTGGTGTTTGGAATGATGACAGAATTTCATTGTTGGCTGAATTATTTCTGTAAGTGTTTTTGGATGGGGCGATTCTTTCGCACAGTAACGCATGGAATGTTGACCGATTTGCACACAGCTCTCAGTGTTCTGTCAGTGTGTATGAATTAGGCCTGTCACTATGAGGGCGGGTTGAGAAAATATTGTTCTGCGGCCCAAACACTGCTCCATTTCCTCTTGATCTACTGCCCCCTGAGGGGAAATGTTTCCCCTGCGGCAGGGGCATTTGCCTATCAGCCCCTATATGGCCATTGTTTAAGCCTTCCCAAGATTCCCCCCCCCCTCCCCCCTCCCTCCAGACTGCTTGTTTTCCAAAAATGCTTTCAGCCATTTCCCCTTCACCTCCTAAGTGCCTCTGCGTTGAAATGACATGGGATGGTAGGGTGGTCTTTCAGCCAGAAATCCTTTTTTGCTTGGCGTGTGTTACACCAGAATTGCTGCTTCCCTCGGTAGCACGCTTGATGATCGTCTCAGTGACATCATCCACCAAATATGTGCCGGCATTGTGGGAAAAGACGAAGCCAGATGAGGGAGGAGCGCATTGATTTCAGGACAGAGTTTTAGGGCACCTCTTAGTGGGATTTTAGTTCTGTCTGGTTCTGAATTACAGGATTTTTTGAGAACATTGGAAATGCTTTGAATGACTGATTGTCTGGAATGGTACTTGGTTTAAAGCCGACATGAAATAATTCTCCCATCGATTTTTTTTTTTTTTAAGCAAAACATTTTGACCTAATCATTTTTAATGTTTAATCAAGATTTTAATTTTTAACCAAAATGTCTCAACTCCTTCCAATGAAATGACAGACATCTCTCTGGTGATGTAGGACGTGAATCATTTCATTTGCATTAACCCCACCTCTTTTTCATAATTGTCTGCATTCAGATCTGCCTTCATCCAATCTATAGCATAGCCATAATAACCAAGGGCCATCTAATCGGATTTTGGCAATCGGATTGGATCAAATTTTGAAAAATGGGTTGTTCAAAAGACAAAAAAGGATTCTGAAATCAGATTAGATCACAAAATCCAATCTTGGTTTTGATCTGGATCAAATCATCAGTTTGTGGTGTTCAAAACTTTTTTGTAAAATTGGATTACCTTTGATCCAAAAGATCAGGATTATACTGATCCCAGCAGAAGGGTGGATTTCAGGAACCAAAAATGTAATAACTGGTCAAAAAATACATTTGTATCATGTAATATACACACACACTTTTTATTTATTTATTTTGCTTTTGATTAGTTTAACTGTTAAAGTAATAAATTAGAAGTAGACATTATTAGGCTACCTATTAAGCCTTTCAGTAGCCCACAGTAAAGTAAAAAAGAGATTTTGGTGCCCCAAACAGCTGTAAATATCAAACAAAAATATTATATTTAATTTTAAAAGTGTTTTTTTATTACTGTTTGTAATCTACATTGGCACAATAAGAGATGAACCAGTCAAAAGTTATTTTGTTTCTTTAGTGAACACTACGCAAAACTTTTCTGAGAGAACGCAAAAGCACTGAAATGTTTTTTTTTTTTTTTTTTTCCCCTCCCCATCACCATGTCCCTTTAGGGGCTTCGTAGAGCACTAGTAATCCAGATTTGGTAAAAGTGTGTATCTGGAGCAGGGTGATCCAATCCAGTTTTGCTTTGAAGAAACGGCACATAAGTAAGATGGATTACCTGATCCTGGATAGCAAAACATGGGATTTCCAAATCCAGATCATTAAACTTTTTGAACAACTGGCCCCAAGTCCCCACAATTTTGGAAGACTGTTAGGTTAGGGTTCAGGTTAGTAGAATAAGTTGACATGTAGTTGCAAAGTTACTTATAGTTAGTAGAATGTCTCTTGGGGACCATCAAAATAAAGTGTTAGCTTTTTTCTTTGCGATAGTCCATTTCATTCAGATACGGCACAAGGGATTTTCAGTGGCTGATGCCAATACAAATAAGTGAGACATTTTATTTTTTTTTTTCTTTTGGTTTTTGTTGCCTTGCCTTTTTATGTCAGCCTTATTTCAGTCCATGGTCAAATTTGTCTGTCTCCTTCACAGAATGAAGAAAAGCGTAACCTCAGCCTTGGCGGTCATGTTGGCTTTGACAGTCTGCCCGATCAGCTGGTCAGTAAATCAGTGACTCAGGGTTTCTGCTTCAACATCCTCTGTGTGGGTAAGCAACTATTAACAGCCCATTTAAACTGTATGCTAGCTTGATGTCAATGCACCGAGAATCTGATCTGGTAGTGGAAATGCTAATCAGTCATTCTCTTATCATTAGGAGAGACGGGCATCGGCAAGTCTACGTTAATGAACACCCTTTTTAACACCATGTTTGAAAACGAGGAGGCCAGCCATTACCAAAACGGTGTCTACCTGCGGCCCAGAACGTACGACTTGCAAGAGAGCAACGTCCACCTAAAACTGACCATCGTTGACACGGTGGGCTTTGGGGACCAGATCAACAAAGAAGAAAGGTAAAAAATAAAATGCAATAATGCCCTGTACGGTTTAGACCAACATCATTGTTTTGGAGGGTTGCACTGAGAAACTGATATATCCAAAACATACATATGAATGAGTCTGTTATGGCTCTGTTTACACCTGTTAAGATGTGTTTTGGTTGATCTGATCACAAGTGGACGACTCTAAATACAGGTGTAAACGGGTCTAAAATGTTTTGAGCTTGTCCACTTTCGACCACTTCCAGAGGTAGTTGAAAACACATTGGACCGGATTGCTTTCGTAGTGTAAACGCTCATGTGGTCGAATGCACTGGAACAGCCTCTTAAAGACGCCCTACTCTCCTCCTACTGACCTAATGCTGAACATTATGGGACGAGCGCTAGCCAGACGGGATTTAAACTCTCGGCTGGAGACCCAAGTTTGGTTTGAAGATGAGAAACGTCCCAAGCACAATGTTCTCTCTCCATTCCTGATTTCTAACACACACTCACAGCGTTCGGCTGGTCTTGTGTCTGTCAGAGCAGAAACTAAAGCTGATGCTCTCCATGTGTTTCTCCGTCGTCTCCGGTCGCGTTCATATGTAAATTACATGAGCTTATTTCATCCATTAGATCTAAAGATCTGAAAAAAACACCCGCCCATAGACCCGCCCCTCGAAGAAATCAGGACAGAAGTGGCTGAAAGTGGACAAAAGAGACAGATTAAAACACCAGGTGTGAACGGGAATGTGCCTGTCATCCGATCGACCAAAACACATCTTAATACCAGGCATAAACAGGGCTAATAAAACATTTGCTAATACAAAGCAGTTTGTTCATATTTTGACACCCACATGCTGAAAATTCGTGTTTAATTGAAGCTTTTTATATGGAAAAGGGATTGGTTTGGGGTGGAAAAGGAAGAGAGGAAATTTATGGTTTTCACAAGTGTGCATGTCTGGCACTTTCCATCAATAGGGCACACTTTGGACTCTCATTTATTTTCTTAAAGCATTAGAGGCACAAATCCCATATTGTTGTGAGAAGTATTCGATATTGTTGCATAAACTGTAAACCAAGCTTGAAAAGTAAACCCACGTTATAATGTTGACTGCATTAAAGTTGTTTTAAGAAAAACGATTGAACAAATATTTTATTCTTTATTGTATATGAAATATAAGTTTATCAAAAACTACAAAGCAACATTGAGTGACAGCTCAAACACATTATTTTCCTCATATTCTCCATTGTTGCGGCTCCTCTCTTCCCAGTCTGTCAGTAACGCTCTGTTTAGTTCCTGACTCTATGAAGCCCCTCCTTCTGAAAAGCACAATGTGCTCTGATTGGTCAGCTGGAGCAGTGTGTTGTGATTGGTCAAGCGCTTCCAGTGTGTTTGGGAAATGTCCCTCCTCTTACCATAACCGCCAGTTTCAACACGCTACTAACTAACTCAACCAGGCCCCGCCCCTTTATTCTGCGTATGAATTATTATAATGAGGAATATTGTGACGCGTTCATTCCCGGAAGAAAGCTCAAGACTACAATGGAGTTCAGAAACACTGACACTGCTATAGAGAATAACTCAGAGCTTTTTTTTCATGCTCAAACAGCAACCTTACACACTAAAGAAAGATTAACATGTTGGAAGAACCATAATAAGTCCTCTTTAAATAACAAAAGCTCATTTTAAGCATGTCCCAAATGTTACAGGGTTGCAAACCTCATTTAAAATAAATTGAAAACAAAACAACTCTTATAATATTCATTTTGATCTTAATAGATTGTCTTGAAAAGCGTCTCTTTTCACTGACCGTTAGTTGAGAGGAAAAAAAAGACACATTGACGTTTTACAAGGATTTTTAGGCCCCGTTTCATATTTGACTCCTAGAACGTGCCTTCTAACACTCTGCATGTTGGGTGTAAACATGGACAGAGACTTACGGGTGACAGCCAGACATTGCATCTTTTGGGAAAAATGCATCCAGAGCAAGACAGCGTAGGCTCTGAAAGCTTACAAGCAGTGCATGCAGGGAAAAATGCCTAAGAAGTCAAGGGACGAGGTCAGAGAATGTAAACATGGTCCAGGCCAGTCTCTACACAGCTGCGTCTCTCTTCTTCTCACACACTGTCTTGATTTTAGAAAAGATAACAATACAGTTCTTTCAAATATTGATGTTAAATATGGAAGCATATGGGTAGAAATATTCCATTTGAAATGCAATATGCAAAATGGCAGTGTATTTCTGTATTTAAATTTACATTTTCCATACCAAATGCGCAACGTTTGGAGCAAAATACTAATTCAAAATCAATAATATAGTTTAAATTTGCTATTTCCTACACTAGTTGCATTTTTAGTTCCACATTGAATTTTGCTACATTCATTGCGGGACATTTTAATGAAAATGCAATCGTGTCTTAATTGTGAGTGTAAATTACATTTAAATGATCGTTTTGCTACACTTTTAGCTTGAACATGTTAAACATATCTAATACATTTTCATTTTGCAACTTATAAAACGTTAAAACATATGTTTAAATTATATGTTTATGTAGAAAATAGCAAATTTAAATTATATTATTGAATTTGAATTAGCATTTTGCTCCAAGCGTTGCACATTTGGTATGGAAAATGTACATTTAAATACAGAAATACATTGCCATTTTGCATATTACATTTCAAATTGAATATTGCTACCATATGCTTCCATAGTTAAATGGCTTTATAGGTATATATTGTAATCCCGACATGTCCTGATTTCTTGCAACGTGTCTGTTTCTCTCAGCTATAAACCTATTGTGGATTATATCGACACACAGTTTGAAAACTACCTGCAGGAAGAGCTGAAAATAAAGCGTTCTCTCTTCAACTACCACGACACCAGAATTCACATCTGCCTGTACTTCATCGCTCCAACGGGACACTCGCTCAAGTCCCTGGATTTAGTCACAATGAAGAAGCTGGACAGCAAGGTAGGTGTACAGCCAGTGCTCACAATGTCAAAATGTGTAAAACTGTTTAAAAAATATTGCAAAAGCCAAAGTTATCATCATCATCATCAGTATTAATATAACATTCAAGTGGGCTAGGTTACAAAAACAAGTGTGAATGAAAAATTATTATTACTAAACATGTTTTAAAATGTAGAAGTTGTGCCAAAAGCATGAATGACCATCTTGTTTGAGTTTGTAGGGAATGCCAATGTTGCTGTAGTGACGAGTGTATTGATGATCCTTAAATATGTGAAAATGTAGGATGTTGGGCAGGGGTTCTCTCTGTCTGCCAGTGGAAAAACAGCCAATCAATGTTTTACTCTGGGGGTTTGTGTTTTTAGGAGATGCACAGATGGTTCATAATGATGTGGCCCCGGGGCCCTGTGAACACAAATGCATATTAAAGGGGACCAATTATGCAAAATTCAGTTTGAACACGACTGCTGGCAATCTGCCCTATTAGCATAGACCCGCCCTGAGTGAGCCGCAGCAGTCGCCATTTCTGTTTCCTCGCTGTAGCAGCTGGAGATATACAATGTCTGCGCCAAAAAACATTACAAATGTTCTGTTATTGGATGTGCCAACGAACATACGAGTCTCATAGACTCCCGGCATCCGAGCCACTGAGGACACCGTGGTTAAATTTCATTTATGAAGGAAATGTGCCGAAGAAAGTCATAAAAGTGTTATATATTTGCGCAAATAATTTTTCGCCGGACTGCTTCACGAACGAGGGTCAGTTCAACGCTGGATTTGCACAAAAGATTAACATGACGGTACATGCTAGGCGATGAGTTGAATCAACTTAACTCCACAACAACTACATAAATGTATCCACTAATCATTCAGAAACGTCCAGTTTCCAACTTCCTGAGTCTCTCCATCAGTGTCTGACTCTGGTTCAAACATGTAAGGCTATTATGCTATTTCAGACGCTCCTAATTTTGTTTTGGAGTCTAATAAAGTGCCCCTACAATTAAAATATACAGATGATTGAACAGAGATAGAAACAGTGGGTGTGTCGTCAGGTCTCAGAGGGGTGTTTATTACAAATAAAAATGAAAATAAAGCGCATTGAGCCGGCAGTATGAGGGTCGTGGCGGCCTAGCCTGCTATCGAGTCCGGGATGCAGATACGTCACTCATCTAGAGTGAGTAGGAGGATTAGAGAGTAGGCCCTAATATATTTCGCATTTAACGGCAGCTGTGATGATGAGGTGAGCGGCAGTGATCGCGGCCGCGCCTCGTGTTTCTCATAGCCGCTCCACGCGTGGCTGCTGCGCGGCGATCAAACGGGATGGGCGGCGCTGTCAAGAGCGGAGAGTCACTCCGCCAATCATGACAGTTGTTTTGTCATAAATTACGCTGCCACAATATACTCCATTAATTGATACTATAAATTTATTTCCATGCTTATGAAATCCGCACGCGCTGCCGCAATTGTGTGAGCTGTTTTCATTGCCTGCTTGATCAGTAACGGTCTCTCTACGTAGCGCTTTATAAAGACTGCTGACATTTTACAAGTTTATTTCCTTTATCGGCAAGCGCTACTTGTGTCAGAGAGAGAGTTTCTGGTGGTCAATAAAGAAGGAAATTGAATATTTGTATTGTTGCTGTCAATGGCGAATCCATCATGGCGGCGAAAATTAATCGTAAATGGAGGTTTTAATCGTAGGTTGCATTCTAATCCCCGATTTGTTAATCTGGGTTTAAAATTAAGTGGTGCAACACAACTCGATTTAAAATAAAGCCTAGATCAACAAATCTTAAATTAGCTCTAATCTGTGCTTAATTTAATCCTTGTTGGTACAACCCACAGAATCTCTCTAAACCCCTCCTTTCTGAGATCCTACTCTGCTCTGATTGGTCAGACTGCCCAGTCTGTTGTGATTGGTCTACTCTGCTCTGATTGGTCAGACTGCCCAGTCTGTTGTGATTGGTCTACTCTGCTCTGATTGGTCAGATGGATCAGTCTGTTGTGATTGGTCTACTCTGCTCTGATTGGTCAGATGGATCAGTCTGTTGTGATTGGTCTACTCTGCTCTGATTGGTCAGAAGGTTCAGTCTGTTGTGATTGGTCTACTCTGCTCTGATTGGTCAGATAACTCAGTTTGTTGTGATTTAAAATCTAGCACCTAGCTGCTTCTACAAACATTTGTGAAAGAATGGGTCGCTCTCAGGAGCTCAGTGCATTCAAGCGTGGTACCGTGATAGGTTGCCACCTGTGCAATGTCCATTCGTGAACTTTCCTCACTACTAAATATTTTACGGTCAACTGTTAGTGGTATTATAACAAAGTGGGAACAGCAGCAACTCAGCCACGAAGTGATAGGCCACGTAAAATCACAGAGTGGGGTCAGCGCATGCTGAGGGTCACAGTGCGCAGAAGTCGCCAACTTTCTGCAGAGTCAACAGATACAGACCTCCAAACTTCGTGTGGCCTTCAGATTAGCTCAAGAACAGTGCGTAGAGAGCTTCATGGAATGGGTTTCCATGGCCGAGCAGCTCATCCAAGCCTTACATCACCAAGTGCAATGCAAAGTGTGGGATGCAGTGGGGTAAAGCACGCCGCCACTGGACTCTAGAGCAGTGAGACGTGTTCTCTGGAGTGACCAATCACGCTTCTCTGTCTGGCAATCCCATGGATGAGTCTGGGTTTGGCGGTTGCCAGGAGAACGGTACTTGCCTGACTGCATTGTGCCAAGTGTAAAGTTTGGTGGAGGGGGGATTATGGTGTGGGGTTGTTTTTCAGGGGTTGGGCTTGGCCCATTAGTTCCAGTGAAAGGATATGCTTCAGCATATCGAGACATTTTGGACAATTTCATGCTCCCAACTTTGTGGGAACAGTTTGGGGATGGCCCCTTCCTGTTCCAACATGACTGCGCACCAGTGCACAAAGCAAGGTCCATAAAGACATGGATGAGCGAGTTTGGTGTGGAGGAACTTGACTGGCCTGCACAGAGTCCTGACCTCAACCCGATAGAACACCTTTGGGATGAATTAGAGCGGAGACTGCGAGCCAGGCCTACAATCAGTCCAAGTCCAACATTAGTGCCTGACCTTACAAATGCGCTTCTAGAAGAATGGTCAAAAATTCCCATAAACACACTCCTAAACCTTGTGGAAAGCCTTCCCAGAAGAGTTGAAGCTGTTATAGCTGCAAAGGGTGGGCCAACTCCATATTAAACCCTACGGATTAAGAATGGGATGTTATTAAAGTTCATGTGCATGTAAAGGCAGGCGTCCCAAAACTTTTGGCAATATAGTGTATGTAGATTCAAACAGGAAGTGAGAGTTGAATTACTGACAACTCGTTTCAGGCAGTTCAGAATCGCTTCTTTCTTTTGGGAGACAATAACTCCTTTTATCTGCACTTTAAGCTTTCAAAATTTGCAGAGCTTTTACTTTCACAAACAGCTCTATTACACACTACATACTGTAATGTTACCACTCTTAGACAAATGTATTCATGAGATGGCTTAATATTAACATTTCAAAACTGACAGCCCCAGTTAATAATATCTACTTCTGTTTTATATGGACATTTTTTTTGCACACTTTGCTAAATTTCTCCATTTGTGTCACACAGAAAGTCACGAGTGAGGCTTGTTAGCTTATTTAGGACTCTGTGAAACACATGTAGCCTGATTTATTACTGTTGTCTTATTTAGCACAAGATCTTTTAATTGCGTGTCGAGTCCGTAATTTCATTCTAGCCCAGCTCATCTATGATCTCACTGCAAACTTTCCAGATGTGGAACTAGAACATAGACATGTTATATATATATATATATATATATATATTTTTTTTTTTTTTTTTAGGTGAACATCATTCCTATAATCGCTAAAGCTGACACGATTTCCAAGAGCGAGCTACACAAGTTCAAGATAAAAATTATGAGCGAGCTGGTTAGCAATGGCGTTCAGATCTACCAGTTTCCCACGGACGATGAAGCCGTCACAGAAATCAACTCCTCAATGAACGTGAGTCATAAACCACATTTTGAATTTAGATCCAGATGTGAATGTATATTTCATTGCATTTCAGTGGGAAAGATGCAAAAGAAACCAGTTGGAGTGATTTGAGTACTAGTAGTAACATTACCATGTGACCTTTGATTGTCCTTTATTCTAGGCCCATCTTCCGTTTGCTGTGGTGGGCAGTGTCGAGGAGGTGAAGGTGGGCAATAAGACCGTGAGGGCCAGACAGTACCCGTGGGGAGTAGTTCAAGGTAAGAAGAAACATTCATGCTGTTTGGCTGTAGTAGCTGAGCGTCACTCTGTCACTGGAGAATATCATGCTCGAGGGGCTGGAGTCTGTCAGACACTTTTATCTGAACCCTGCTTTTCCCTGTGGATGCTGGTTGAGGGGTATTTTTACAACGCCTTTCATGTGAAAACAATCCCATCAATCAAAGCGGCAGTAAATGCCGCTCTCGACGGAAGCTAATTACTCTGTGTTTTCTCAGATGTGAGCGAGAGAGCTCTGCCACAGATAAGGTCACGCCATTAGCCGTGACTGTGTTTGTTTAATTGCTCGTAGAGACTCTTGCTTCATGAAAGAGATGCTGAACCTAGAGCTCTTCATGGCTTTGTGAAGTCTTGTGTTTTTCAGCACACATTAAAATACAGCCAAATACAAGTGAAATCATTAAAAAAAATGCAGTTCTCAGCCATTACTTGCACAAATGTTTCAGAGCTATACTTAGTACAGATAACAGCGTTCAGCGCACCTACATATAGAGCGTTACACACCAGGATGCAGATTTTTAATACTTTTTTTGGCTGTCGGGTGAATAAAACTATGTTTTGTCATTAAAATTACTATATCACAAAATAATTATAATTATTGGTGAGATTTTTCTTTGTTTTTGAAAGAAGCTTCTTCTGCTTCACACAATGGATATAGTGTCTAAACTGAATATAGTCTGTTATTAAAGGGATAGTTCACCGTAAAATGTAAATGAAGAATGCCCTTCTTTTTTTTTTTTTGGTCCACAAAAGGAGAATTTTAAAAAAATGTCCCGCTTGTGCTCGTCCATATAATGGCATAGCATATTTATTTAATCTCAAACATGTATATGTATGTATATGCCTTAATTCATAATTGTAACTAACAGAAAAATGCTAAATAAAACAATGACGCAGAATAATGAATAATAAAACACACACGTGCACACACACACTCTCTTTCTCTCTCTCTCTCTCACACACGCACACACACTCACTCACTCTCAGACGCGCACACACACTCATGCACAAACTCGCGCACACACACACACTGACTCGCGCATATAAATGGACTCACTTGTGCATACACACTCACACTCACACACACTCACTCTCTCTCTCTCTCTCTCTCTCTCTCTCTCTCTCTCTCTCTCTCTCTCTCTCTCTCTCTCTCTCTCACACGCACTCTCTCACACACACACACACACACTCTCTCACACACGCACTCACTCACACACGCTCTCACACACGCACTCACTCACGCACGCACGCTCTCACACACGCACTCACTCACATACGCTCACACACACTCTCTCACACACACTCTCTCACACACGCACTCACTCACACGCACTCGCTCTCACACACTCACACACACTCTCACACGCACTCACACACACTCTCACACGCACTCACATACTCACTCACACGCACACTCTCTCTCACACACACACACACTCTCACACACGCACTCTCTCACACACTGACACACTCACGCACACACACTCACTCTCACACTCACACTCTCTCTCTCTCTCTCTCTCTCTCTCTCTCTCTCTCGCTCTCTCTCACACTCACACTCACACTCACACTCACACACACACACACACACACACACACACACACACTCTCTCTCACACACTCTCACACACACTCACACACTGACACACACATGCACACTCACTCTCTCTCTCACACACTCACACTCACACTCACACACACACACACACACACACACACACACACACACACACACACACACACACTCTCTCTCACACACTCACACACACTCTCACACACTGACACACACATGCACACTCACTCTCTCTCACACACTCACACACACTCTCACACACTGACACACACATGCACACTCACTCTCTCTCTCACACTCACACTCACACACACTCTCTCTCACACACACACACACACGCACTCACACTCTCTCACACACACACACTCTCTCACACACTGACACACACACACACACATACACACACACACACACTATCTTTCTGGGGACTCTCCATAGACGTAATGGTTTTTATACTGTACAAACTGTATATTCTCTCCCCTTACCCTAACCCTACCCCTAAACCTACCCCTCACACAAAACTACAGGCATTTTTACATTTTCAAAAGAACACATTCTGTATGATTTATAAGCTTTTGTACCCATGGGGACCTCAATTTATGTCCCCACAGTGACACGAGTCCCCATGAGTCTGTGTGCACTCAGGTTGAAGTCCCCACCGGGATAGAAAAACATGTCCTCTTTCTCACACACGCACTCACACTCTCTCACACACTCACACACACTCTCTCACACACTGACACACACTCTCACATACTGACACACACACACACACTCACACACACTCTCTCTCACATACACACACTCACTCTCTCTCACACGCACACACTCACTCACACACTCATTCACTCACACACACACACACACTGCAGCTATAGTTGTTTAGAGCACAGACACGGTTTACTAGTTTCTATCAGACCACATCAGTTTGGACTGAATTAAACAACTTTGTCTATGCAGTCTACAGGAACTGTACAGAATATTGAACCAATGAAACTCTTTCTGTAACATTTCTTTACAGTACAGGGTTCAAAATATACTTTGTTTCCTCGTTCTGCTCCGCCTTTCAAAGTATAAGTGGCCGTGAAGATCTAGCGAGTGACAGGCGTAACTGTATTGACGGTGATCGTGTGCCTGTGTGTTGCAGTGGAGAACGAGAGTCACTGTGATTTCGTGAAGCTGCGGGAGATGTTGATCAGAGTGAACATGGAGGATCTGCGAGAGCAGACTCACGCCAGACACTACGAGCTCTACAGGCGCTGTAAACTAGAGGAGATGGGCTTCAAAGACACCGACCCAGACAGCCAGCCCTTCAGGTGAGTTACTGCTCCGTTATATGTGTGAGAAACATACACACACACACGCACGCGCGCGCTCCCTGGAAGGCTCTTTCTAACCTAGTGAGCTGCCATCCGAGGCACGTAATGACAGAGCAAGCTCTCAACATGCACTTTTTTTGCTATTTGGTGTTACTTTGTAGCAACAAATACCATGTGACCAAAAGCACCAATCGTATTGGTTGGCCAGTTTCCTTCACCGTGTGATGGATAAGAGATTAGAACACGCATGAACACACATGAAATCACAGTTAACCCTTTCAGTTCTGATTCGGAGTGCGTAACTTCATCCACTTCTCCCGAAATACATGAAAGTAAAAGTAAGTGTCCGGTGAACTGGATGAAGAATTAAGTCAACTTTATAGATCATTTGGGTGCAAACAGTGATGATGCGTGTTGTGGGCGGAGCCTACCTGCTGACAGGAAATGACAGTTCTGCAGTAGCAGACTGTGGACACAACGGAATAAGAGTGAAAAGAGTAATTTTGTGTTTATATATAACTATTCTGAGAAGAAAAAGAAGAGTTGTGAGATATTAACTCAATATTTTGCCTATTCTCCTCAGAATTGAGTTTATATCCTGCAATTCTGACTTTTTTCCTCAGAATTGAGTTTATATCCTGCAATTCTCATTTTTTTCCTCCGAATTGAGAGTTTATATCCTGCAATTCTGACTTTTTTCCTCAGAATTGAGTTTATATCCTGCAATTCTCACTTTTTTTCCTCAGAATTGAGTTTATATCCTGCAATTCTGACTTTTTTTCCTCCGAACTGAGAGTTTATATCCTGCAATTCTGACTTTTCTCCTCAGAATTGAGTTTATATCCTGCAATTCTGACTTTTTTTCCTCAGAATTGAGTTTATATCCTGCAATTCTCACTTTTTTCCTCAGAATTGAGTTTATATCCTGCAATTCTGACTTTTTTTCCTCAGAATTGAGAGTTTATATCCTGCAATTCTGACTTTTTTTCCTCAGAATTGAGAGTTTATATCCTGCAATTCTGACTTTTTTTCCTCAGAATTGAGTTTATATCCTGCAATTCTGACTTTTTTTCCCTCAGAATTGAGAGTTTATATCCTGCAATTCTGACTTTTCTCCTCAGAATTGAGTTTATATCCTGCAATTCTGACTTTTTTCCTCAGAATTGAGTTTATATCCTGCAATTCTGACTTTTTTTCCTCAGAATTGAGAGTTTATATCCTGCAATTCTGACTTTTTTTCCTCCGAACTGAGTTTATATCCTGCAATTCTGACTTTTTTTCCTCAGAATTGAGTTTATATCCTGCAATTCTCACTTTTTTCCTCAGAATTGAGTTTATATCCTGCAATTCTGACTTTTTTACCTCCGAACTGAGAGTTTATATCCTGCAATTCTCACTTTTCTCCTCAGAATTGAGTTTATATCCTGCAATTCTCATTTTTCTCCTCAGAATTGAGTTTATATCCTGCAATTCTCATTTTTTTTCCTCAGAATTGAGAGTTTATATCCTGCAATTCTGACTTTTTTTCCTCAGAATTGAGTTTATATCCTGCAATTCTCTTTTTTTTTTCCTCAGAATTGAGTTTATATCCTGCAATTCTGACTTTTCTCCTCAGAATTGAGAGTTTATATCCTGTAATTCTGACTTTTTTTCCTCAGAATTGAGAGTTTATATCCTGCAATTCTGACTTTTTTTTCCTCAGAATTGAGAGTTTATATCCTGCAATTCTGACTTTTTTTCCTCAGAATTGAGAGTTTATATCCTGCAATTCTGACTTTTTTTTCCTCAGAATTGAGAGTTTATATCCTGCAATTCTGACTTTTTTTCCCTCAGAATTGAGAGTTTATATCCTGCAATTCTGACTTTTTTTTCCTCAGAATTGAGAGTTTATATCCTGCAATTCTGACTTTTCTCCTCAGAATTGAGTTTATATCCTGCAATTCTGACTTTTTTCCTCAGAATTGAGTTTATATCCTGCAATTCTGACTTTTTTTCCTCAGAATTGAGAGTTTATATCCTGCAATTCTGACTTTTTTTCCTCCGAACTGAGTTTATATCCTGCAATTCTGACTTTTTTTCCTCAGAATTGAGTTTATATCCTGCAATTCTGACTTTTTTACCTCCGAACTGAGAGTTTATATCCTGCAATTCTCACTTTTCTCCTCAGAATTGAGTTTATATCCTGCAATTCTCATTTTTTTTCCTCAGAATTGAGAGTTTATATCCTGCAATTCTTACTTTTTTCCTCAAAATTGAGTTTATATCCTGCAATTCTTACTTTTTTTCCTCAGAATTGAGAGTTTATATCCTGCAATTCTGACTTTTTTTTCCTCAGAATTGAGAGTTTATATCCTGCAATTCTGACTTTTTTTCCTCAGAATTGAGTTTATATCCTGCAATTCTCTTTTTTTTTTTCCTCAGAATTGAGTTTATATCCTGCAATTCTCATTTTTTTTCCTCAGAATTGAGAGTTTATATCCTGCAATTCTGACTTTTTTTCCTCAGAATTGAGTTTATATCCTGCAATTCTCTTTTTTTTTCCTCAGAATTGAGTTTATATCCTGCAATTCTTACTTTTTTCCTCAAAATTGAGTTTATATCCTGCAATTCTTACTTTTTTTCCTCAGAATTGAGAGTTTATATCCTGCAATTCTGACTTTTTTTTCCTCAGAATTGAGAGTTTATATCCTGCAATTCTGACTTTTTTTCCTCAGAATTGAGTTTATATCCTGCAATTCTGACTTTTTTCCTCAGAATTGAGAGTTTATATCCTGCAATTCTGACTTTTCTCCTCCAGAATTGAGTTTATATCCTGTAATTCTGACTTTTTTTCCTCAGAATTGAGAGTTTATATCCTGCAATTCTGACTTTTTTTTCCTCAGAATTGAGTTTATATCCTGCAATTCTGACTTTTTTTCCTCAGAATTGAGAGTTTATATCCTGCAATTCTGACTTTTTTTTCCTCAGAATTGAGAGTTTATATCCTGCAATTCTGACTTTTTTGCTCAGAATTGAGAGTTTATATCCTGCAATTCTGACTTTTTTCCTCAGAATTGAGAGTTTATATCCTGCAATTCTCACTTTTTTCCTCAGAATTGAGTTTATATCCTGCAATTCTGACTTTTTTACCTCCGAACTGAGAGTTTATATCCTGCAATTCTCACTTTTCTCCTCAGAATTGAGTTTATATCCTGCAATTCTCATTTTTCTCCTCAGAATTGAGAGTTTATATCCTGCAATTCTGACTTTTTTACCTCCGAACTGAGAGTTTATATCCTGCAATTCTCACTTTTCTCCTCAGAATTGAGTTTATATCCTGCAATTCTCATTTTTTTCCTCAGAATTGAGAGTTTATATCCTGCAATTCTGACTTTTTTTCCTCAGAATTGAGTTTATATCCTGCAATTCTCTTTTTTTTTTCCTCAGAATTGAGTTTATATCCTGCAATTCTCTTTTTTTTTCCTCAGAATTGAGAGTTTATATCCTGCAATTCTGACTTTTTTTCCTCAGAATTGAGAGTTTATATCCTGCAATTCTGACTTTTCTCCTCAGAATTGAGAGTTTATATCCTGCAATTCTGACTTTTTTTCCTCAGAATTGAGAGTTTATATCCTGTAATTCTGACTTTTTTTTCCTCAGAATTGAGAGTTTATATCCTGCAATTCTGACTTTTTTCCTCAGAATTGAGTTTATATCCTGCAATTCTCATTTTTTTTCCTCAGAATTGAGAGTTTATATCCTGCAATTCTCATTTTTTTTCCTCAGAATTGAGAGTTTATATCCTGCAATTCTGACTTTTTTTCCTCAGAATTGAGTTTATATCCTGCAATTCTCATTTTTTTTCCTCAGAATTGAGAGTTTATATCCTGCAATTTTGACTTTTTTCCTCAGAATTGAGTTTATATCTTGCAATTCTGACTTTTTTTCCTCAGAATTGAGAGTTTATATCCTGCAATTCTGACTTTGTTTTCCTCAGAATTGAGAGTTTATATCCTGCAATTCTGACTTTTCTCCTCAGAATTGAGAGTTTATATCCTGCAATTCTGACTTTTTTCCTCAGAATTGAGAGTTTATATCCTGCAATTCTGACTTTTCTCCTCAGAATTGAGAGTTTATATCCTGCAATTCTGACTTTTTTCCTCAGAATTGAGAGTTTATATCCTGCAATTCTGACTTTTTTTTCCTCAGAATTGAGTTTATATCCTGCAATTCTGACTTTTTTTCCTCAGAATTGAGAGTTTATATCCTGCAATTCTGACTTTTTTTTTCTCAGAATTGAGAGTTTATATCCTGCAATTCTGACTTTTCTCCTCAGAATTGAGTTTATATCCTGCAATTCTGACTTTTTTTTCCTCAGAATTGAGAGTTTATATCCTGCAATTCTGACTTTTTTCCTCAGAATTGAGTTTATATCCTGCAATTCTGACTTTTTTCCTCAGAATTGAGTTTATATCCTGCAATTCTGACTTTTTTTCCTCAGAATTGAGAGTTTATATCCTGCAATTCTGACTTTTTTTTCCTCAGAATTGAGAGTTTATATCCTGCAATTCTGACTTTTTTCCTCAGAATTGAGAGTTTATATCCTGCAATTCTGACTTTTTTCCCTCAGAATTGAGTTTATATCCTGCAGTTCTGACTTTTTTTCCTCAGAATTATGAAGTATAAACTCACAATTATGAGAAAAAAAAGTCAGAATTGTGGGATAAAAATGTAATATGTTTAAATGTTATTTCATGCTGTAACTGTAGGGCTTTAACTGCATATGTGAATATTATGTAAATCTATAGTTTTCATCAGATTCATGCTTTAATAGTAGGGAAATAGTCGCAGGTTTCATTTCATTAATGGCTTGCAACCATAAACGTCTGCGTTTCACTTCAAATGGCGTCTTCGACAACGGTGTTCTGTAAAAAATAAAGACGTTCTTTTTCTGCATTCAGATTCTGACATCCAAAGGCACAACTAGACATGTTTTTCTCTTAAGTGATCGTTAATGTACAGTAAATTCCTGGTTTTATCATCCATCAGTTTCACATATTCAGTAGAAATAATGTGTTCATGATTGTGTTTGGGGAAAAAATGGCCTTTCCTGTGACTGATGTCACCTTGGCCGTGACATTGTTAATGAAATTATATCCATTTTCTACAGTCTACAGGAGACGTATGAAGCCAAAAGGAAGGAGTTTCTTGGAGACCTGCAAAGGAAGGAAGAGGAGATGAGGCAGATGTTCGTTAACAAAGTGAAGGAGACGGAGTCCGAGCTGAAGGAGAAGGAGAGAGAGGTTAGTCCAGCTTCACTGAGGAGGATAAACCCTAATGAAGGTCATGTGGACACTGATGAGCAGCTCTCTGTCCTCCTCAGTTACACGAGAAGTTTGAGCAGCTGAAGCGCATGCACCAGGAGGAGAAGAGGAAGGTGGAGGAGAAGAGACGGGATCTGGAGGAGGAGATGAACGCCTTCAACAGGAGGAAGGTGGCGGCCGAGACGCTCTCGCTCTCACAGCCCCTCAAGAAGGACAAGGACAAGAAAAAGTGAGTTCTTCTCCTTCCGCCTTTCCTCTAACGTGTGGATCATGAACTCTGCATATATGAGCTCGAGATTATAAATATATTTGGATAAATACAAAAAACACTAAAATCCACAGCGTAACAATCAAGCCAATTTTGACAGGTTTGTGTGTAGTTGCTGCCCTCAGGCCCCATCCCTAAAATAGGGCCCTATGAAATCTTTTTTTTTTTTTTTTTCCAAATTCTGTTTTTTCCGTTTTAATTTTTTGGGACTTTTTAAAAAAAGCATGTCTAATTAATTGATGCTTTCAATTAAATTGATTACGTTTTCAATTAAGAAACGTATTCAATTTAACAACAATTTATTAAAAGTTAACAAAAGTTACATGTTTAGGGTCTTATGAAATGCGTTTTTTTTTAATGGTTTATTTAAATTCTAATTAATTAATAAAAACAACAATTGATTTTTTTTTAATTTTTTTTTTTAATTTTTTTTATAGACATTTGTTTCATTTTTTCCCCCCAGAAATTCTGTGTTGTGTATTTATTTTTTTCTGGCAATCAAATGAAGGCATAAAACATTAATATAATTGATCTTTTAATCATAGGAATTTAAAATTGTGATTTATTCCTTTAAAAAACATTAACTTTTAATAATAATTTTTTATTATTATTATTATTATTATTATTATTATTGTTATTATTAAAACATGGAAAAACAATTTTAATTATTCCTTAAAAAAATAAGCTTTTAATAATTGTTTATTATTATTTTTTATTATTATTATTATTAAAACAAGAAAATTGTGATTTATCCCTTAAAAATAATGTATTATTATTATTATTATTATTATTATTATTATTAAAACATGGAAGAAAAATTTGAATTATTCCTTAAATAAACTTTTAATAATTATTTATTTATTATTATTATTATTTTATTATTAAAACAAGGAAAAAAATGTGATTTATTCCTTAAACTTAATAATAATAATTTTGTATTATTATTATTATTATTATTATTATTATTATTATTAAAACAAGGAAGACATTTTTTATTATTCCTTAATGTTTCAATAATAATTTTGTATTATTATTATTATTATTATTATTATTATTATTAATGTTAGTGTTAGTATTATTATTACATTGAAAATGAATAAATTCTACTGTACAACAGTAATATATTTGTCACAATTTCAAGTTAAACTGAACTTTTATTTTGACGGCTTGCTGTGAAGACCGAAGACCTTCATCGCTGAAATCATAGGGCCCTGCTAAAAATGACTTTGGGCAATTTGATTGATAATCTCCAACAACGAGTCTAAATAGCGATGTCAAAAACCATGGCTGATATTAGTTTCAGGTCATAGTGCAAACACAGTAAGAGTGGCATTATCTGAACACAGCCCACGTTTTAATGTGGCCAGCAAGGGCAACGCAAAAGAGTCTTTTCTCTCTCATAATGTTCAACTTAAAATATAATTTATTTTGCTACGGCGCTGCAGTTTTCCAAAAACCATTGATTTTCAACTTTGTGTCCAATGTATTAGAAGGACCTTCAGGAACGTCAGGCTCGTCTAGCTCCATCTTGAGGTTATTGATGATATCTGTGTATGACATTTACAGAGCATCCATTTTGTGGTTTGTACCTGACATGGATCCCGCCCTATAACATAAGCCGCTTTTCCACCACCGGGCTGAACCGCTCTCGTTGCTTAACTGTTCCGTTCCGGCCCTGATCGGATATGGTTTCGCTTTCCACCGGGCTGAGAACGGTTTGTAATCATGGCTCGGGTGGAAATACAACTGGAACCGATCTTTATCGTTCTGAGAACCGTTTGGCCCAATGGTGGAAAAGCGGCTTACTGTATACACTGCACCGGGGCAAATTTGTGTAGTTGAGAGGAAAAAAAACAGATAAGGTGGTATAAAAGTCACATTTTATTATTACATTCAGAGATTTTGTGAAATAGCGGTAAATAAAACGAAACGCTATAAATTTATTTTAGCTCCCGTCACTCCACAACAAATAATTTACATTTAATGCTTTTCAGAACAAGAATAAAAAAAAACTTAAGTTTGTGCGTTGACATCACTTTCCCACCGAAACCGAAGAGCTGCTGCATGACTGGAGTTAAGAGGGGAAAACACGAGTAAAACAAACGATTTTCAGTTTAAACTAAAGGTTGGACTCGGTATAGTGTTCCTTACAACTTACCAAAGATCCAGTGATCCATGGATATTGACATACAGCCAGGAATCGTGTTCTCCTGACATTTATATGAGCCTGATTTCAACGCCCGGGAAATACATAAAGCAAATTTGCCTGTGAACGCTTTAAATACAATATAGGTAGGTCTAAATCTGGGTGATCACTTATATCAATGTTATATATCGTCCAGTCAGTGTTTATTTAAAAACATCCAATAATGCAGAATATAAGATGGTAAATATTTAACTGATGAGTTGTCAATACAATACATAGGGTATGATTTTTACCCCAAAATTCAACATTTTGACTCAAAATAATAACTGTAATCCAAAGTTTCTCTGCCTGGAGTCATGTTGTTTCTGTGACTTGCAGCAATCCATTTGCTTCTCTTTTCTGTAGCTTTCGGCCGTCTGTAAAATATATAACTCAGATTTCTTGTCAAATCTGTTTGTACCATCAGTCTCAAAGCTCTTTCATGTTTTAGATGTGTTTTGTGTGTTTTTCACACTGAAAACCAATGCTGGTGCTCAGTGGTTGTAACCGCAGTCACTCCGGCCGACGGTGACGTCACGCACACACCCTCTATAGTGCCATTCATTATAAACAATATTTTTATAAACACCGAGCCTACATGAATTTATTTGAAGCAGAAGTGAAGCTCCCAGTGTTTGGGGGGGAAAGCTTGAGCTCACATATTGTACTTCTCTCTTATATAAAGTGGACAGTTCCGGTCCTTGATTCTGATTGGTTGAGCCGCATTCGAACCCGTTGTAAATTACAAACGTACACCAGCGCCACCGCCTCCACTACTAGACAATAAGGGCTCGTTCACACAGAACGCGTTTTTGCTTTGAGTAACGCGAGATGCGGGAAAAACGCGTCCTGTGTGAACGGCCCCTTACACACTTACTGTATTTTCACATTCTGGAACGTCTGAATTCACTGTAAAGCACAGCTTTAATTCTCCACCAATCCAACGCTCATTCTAGAAAATACAGTAAATGTGTTATTGTCTGTATAAATGTGATAACTCAGGGCTCCAGACTGCGACCTTTTTTCCTGCTTGTAATAGCTCACACACGGGCCGATCTCGATCACGTGACACCGTTACTACACAGCGCTGGAGATCCAGTGAGAAAGAGTTTGAATTCACCACAGAATGAATAACATCTCTACTTCAAGATCTAGTGGAAGCGTTCGGCGCAGAATTCACTGTTATAAACCACAGATATCAGATCAAACAGAGCTGACATGGAGACCAGGAGAAACACTGAGCCATGAATGAAGTTCAGGGGTTTCAGACCACAAATCACCAACATTCACCATGATTTACTGTAGTAACACCACATGATTTACTGTAGCGACGCCACATGATTTACTGTAGTAACGCCACATGATTTACTGTAGTAACACCACATGATTTCACACCACATGATTTACTGTAGTGACACCACATGATTTACTGTAGTGACACCACATGATTTACTGTAGTAACACCACATGATTTACTGTAGTGACACCACATGATTTACTGTAGTGACACCACATGATTTACTGTAGCGACGCCACATGATTTACTGTAGTAACACCACATGATTTACTGTAGTGACACCACATGATTTACTGTAGTAACACCACATGATTTCACACCACATGATTTACTGTAGTGACACCACATGATTTACTGTAGTGACACCACATGATTTACTGTAGTGACACCACATGATTTACTGTAGTAACACCACATGATTTACTGTAGTAACGCCACATGATTTACTGTAGTAACACCACATGATTTACTGTAGCGACGCCACATGATTTACTGTAGTAACACCACATGATTTACTGTAGCGACGCCACATGATTTACTGTAGTAACGCCACATGATTTACTGTAGTGACGCCACATGATTTACTGTAGTGACACCACATGATTTACTGTAGTGACACCACATGATTTACTGTAGTAACACCACATGATTTACTGTAGCGACGCCACATGATTTACTGTAGTAACGCCACATGATTTACTGTAGTAACACCACATGATTTACTGTAGCGACGCCACATGATTTACTGTAGTAACGCCACATGATTTACTGTAGTAACACCACATGATTTCACACCACATGATTTACTGTAGTAACACCACATGATTTCACACCACATGATTTACTGTAGTGACGCCACATGATTTACTGTAGTGACACCACATGATTTACTGTAGTGACACCACATGATTTACTGTAGTGACACCACATGATTTACTGTAGTAACACCACATGATTTACTGTAGCGACGCCACATGATTTACTGTAGTGACACCACATGATTTCACGCCACATGATTTACTGTAGTGACACCACATGATTTACTGTAGTGACACCACATGATTTACTGTAGTGACACCACATGATTTACTGTAGTCACGCCACATGATTTACTGTAGCGACGCCACATGATTTACTGTAGTGACGCCACATGATTTCACACCACATGATTTACTGTAGTAACGCCACATGATTTACTGTAGTAACACCACATGATTTACTGTAGTGACACCACATGATTTCACACCACATGATTTACTGTAGTAACGCCACATGATTTACTGTAGTGACACCACATGATTTACTGTAGTGACACCACATGATTTCACACCACATGATTTACTGTAGTAACGCCACATGATTTACTGTAGTGACACCACATGATTTACTGTAGTGACACCACATGATTTCACGCCACATGATTTACTGTAGCGACGCCACATGATTTACTGTAGTGACGCCACATGATTTCACACCACATGATTTACTGTAGTGACACCACATGATTTACTGTAGTAACACCACATGATTTACTGTAGTAACACCACATGATTTACTGTAGCGACGCCACATGATTTACTGTAGTGACACCACATGATTTCACACCACATGATTTACTGTAGCGACGCCACATGATTTACTGTAGTGACACCACATGATTTCACACCACATGATTTACTGTAGTGACACCACATGATTTCACACCACATGATTTACTGTAGTGACACCACATGATTTACTGTAGTCACGCCACATGATTTACTGTAGTGACCACTATAACCAGTAGATGGCGGCAGAGGAGCACTTATTGACTTATTAGCCATTTCCACTCCTTAATATATGGAAAAGTCACAAAGTCTCATGAAAACCAAAATCTTTTCTTCAAATTGTGACTGAATTACACAGAGTGCTCCTTTATCACTGAAGCGGTCGGTCAGTTCAGTGTGAGACTATAGAAGAACAATGGCACATTTAATAAGAGCAGAATATTTACATTTTCCCTATAAAATGAGTTTTTTGCACGTTACTGTTGTTCATAAAAGTTCATTTTATCTGCATATCATTTCAAACTCAGTGCTTTCACTGTTAAATGTCCAATAAACAAACATGTAATATTATTAGTAACTGCACTTATTAACAAAACAATGCAAAACAATAGTCATTTTATTATTAAATTAACTTTTATGATAAATTTTCCTCCAGCGCCACTAAATCTGGAGCCACTGCTCTCAAATGTTAGTCTGGAGCCCTGGTGTTATTGTGTGTATAAATGTGACAACTCAAAATAATCTCAAGCAAGTCACTTATTATCAGTCCATTTATTCCCATATCACAGCATGCTTGTCTCTTTGTGTTTTTGAATACACTTATATTTACATTTTTCCATTCTGCATCAGTTTGTTTTCATTTATTTTGTGATTCATTTTCTTGTGTTGTGTTTGTTTGTCTTCTTTCAGTTAATTTATGAGCACATCGCAGGCCATCCGTGGACTTTCCTTCATTAACGTTGCCACATCAGCTTTTGTTTTCTGACATGTTCCTCATGACATTGTGTTAAAGGACCAAAGATCCTGCTGGGAAGACAGAGAGATGCATTATGGGGACTCGATTTGTTCTTGTGTTTGTTTTTTTGTTTGGGGGTGAAGGTAATTTTTAACGCCCCCCTCATCAACCCCATTTTACGGTTTGTTTCCAAGTGTTTTTTTGTTCAGTTTGTTTGGTACTAACCATCTGTTCATTTGTTTTACAGTCAGGCCAATTTTGTTACGTACATGTTTCCCATGCCAATGTACAGTAGTATTTAAGATCTGAGCCAAACTCATTAGCACAGCACAGTGATGATATTAATGCACACGTGTATGATTTTATTATTATATAAGCCTGCATGGGTATGGCTAAATAAAGCAGTCTTAAACTTATTTTTGGTGCAGTTTTTAAAAGTACATGACAACAGATATGCAAATTTATATTTTTTGTATTGTAGAGCATATAAGGCCGTGTGGTATTCAGATGATATTGTTTATGATTGAAGCCATACTGTAGAGGTAAAGACACCTGGCAGATCTTCATATGCATACGGGGCAATGTTGTATCAACTGATATTGAAAATAAACACTCCCCTGATTTCCTTGAACTGTTGAATGTGCTTTGTGGTGTTGGGAATATAAAATGTGTGTATAATAACTTGAGCAGGAAAGTGAGCTGGCCGTTGTCATCCACGGGTCCGGTTGACGCCGAAAGGATCCTGTAGTAACTTCATTGGGATGTAAAGTTGAAGTTTTCTGTTAAGTATAATCATCTCTGCGTCTGGTGTCTCTTCCACATTCATGAACCATACAGTTCCCACGAGTAACTCAAACGTTCTGCTATAACGGTCTGATGGCAGCGTTTTTTCTGCCCCTAGCAATTTCTTTAACTTCTGCAGAGCATTCACAGACACTACTATTCAAAAAGTTTGGAAAGACTTTTTATTGTTTTTTAAAGAAATCAGGCCCGGATTTTTATTTATATCTATATATATTCATAGTTTTAAATAGTTATATTTAATTTATATACAATAGTTATATTTATATATTTATTTATAGTTAGTTTTATATGGTTATATTTAATTTATATATAGTTCCATTATTTATATATAGTTCCATTATAGTTCTATTTATATATATATATAGTTCTATTTATATATATATAGTTCTATTTATATATATAGTTCTATTTATATATATAGTTCTATTTATATATATAGTTCTATTTATATATATAGTTCTATTTATATATATAGTTCTATTTATATATATAGTTCTATTTATATATATAGTTCTATTTATATATATAGTTCTATTTATATATATAGTTCTATTTATATATATATAGTTCTATTTATATATATATATATAGTTCTATTTATATATATATATATATATAGTTCTATTTATATATATATATATATATAGTTCTATTTATATATATATATATATAGTTCTATTTATATATATATATATATAGTTCTATTTATATATATATATATATAGTTCTATTTATATATATATATATATAGTTCTATTTATATATAGTTCTAGTTTATATAAGATATTTACTTCATATCACTAACAAAATATAGTAACACTTTTTTTAGTGTCCTTGTTACATACGTTACATGTACTTACCATAGTAATAACAGTAAATTATGCATAATTATATGGAACAAACCCTAATCCTACCCTAACCCTATAGTAAGTACATGAAGTTACTATATATTACTCAGTACTTAAATGTATAATTACACTGTGACAATGACACTTTAAAATAGTGTAACCCAAAATATATATATAAAAAACTTGTATCTCCATATTTCGTCCTGTTTTTTTCAGACGCTTTATGGTTTTTGCAAGTATTTAACCAATGAAACGTATTAAAAAGAGCATGTGACTAAACCTCGTAACTCCATTGGCTCCTCAAACTGTCAGTCAAACCTCATAACTCCGCCCTGCCTCTATCAAGAATAAACATGAAGTGCCACGCGAGTTTGGAGCGTCTCTGCTTGTTTGCAATGCAGCAAAGGTAAATAAAGAACTATTTGTTTGCATAAGTACAGCGTTTTCATTACTCAAGAAACACTATACGAGTAAAGGCTAATGTTTTATGTATTTGAGGAGTGGCGAAGAGTGTAGAATGTTTATTATATAATATATCTCCTATGTTTTGATCATCGTTCTGAATCCGATTCGCACATATTATTTGATTTCATATTTTTGTGGAAAAAGAGAACAGCATTTATTTGATAAAGAAATGTTTACATTATAAATGTCTTTACTCTCACTTTTGATAAATGTAATACTTTTATTCAGCAAGGATGCATTAATTTCTTTAAAAAAAAAAATACATTTTACTGACCCCAAACTTTTGAACGGTAGCATATATATATATATATATATATATATATATATATATATATTTTAATGGTCACATTTGCTATATTACAAATGACTATTTAAAGGGATAGTTCACCCAAAAATGTAAATTCAGTCATTAATTCCTCTCCCTCATGTCGTTCCAAACCCGTAAGACCTTCATTCATCTTCTGAACACAAATTAAGATATTTCTGATGAAATCCGAGAGCTCTCTGATCCCTCCATAGACAGCAATTTAATTAACACTTTCAAGGTCCAGAAAGGTAGTAAAGACATCGATAAATAGTCCATGTGACTCCAGTGGTTCAACCTTAATGTTATGAAGCCACGAGAATACTTTAGTGCACAAAAACAAACAAAAATAACGACTTTATTCAACAGTTTCGTTCTAGCCTGTGGCAGACTCTTACGCTGTTTACGTAGTAAATAAATACAGTGCAGCTCCCGCGCATGTGTCGTGCTCATGTGAACAGCATCGGCTGCCGTAGGTCTCGAAAGCGCTGCACTGTTTACCGATGGTGTGAGGACCCTATTGGAATTGCTCAGCCTATTATTATTCTTCTCCCAAATGAATCGCATTTTTGATGGCCTAAACATGCTCGAAAACTCACGAAACTTTGCACACGCGTCAAAAGTGGTGAAAATTTACGTCCGATATGGGTTTCAGAATTAGGTGTGGCAAAATGGCTCGATAGCGCCACCTACAACATTTCAACGAAGTGCCCCTCCCGCTACGTTTCATGTACAGGTGTGAAATCCGGCAGACACATGTAACAGCCCAATACCTACAAAAAAGTCTCCTGGTACGAAATCTGAAAACCAACAGGAAGTGAGATATTTAGAATTTTCTTTGCAAAATTGTTGCAAATTTTGCAATTTCCAGACGTTGTACTTTAACGAACTCCTCCTAGAGATTTAATCAGATCAACATCATATTTGGTCAGTCTAATCTTAAGGTCTTGGTGATGTTAAATTGTGAAGATCTTGAGTTTTCGCTGAAGGGCATGTCCGTGGCGGCCTCACAAAGTCTGATGTTTCGCCATGACACAGGAAGCTGTTGTAAGTCAGGCATACAATGTCCGATACGCCCCAAACTTCACATGTTTGATAACAATCCTGGCCTGAAGACATCTACATGCCGATATTTAGTTAGTCATAGTGCCACCTGCTGGAAACAGGAAATGGCATGCTTTACACTGTAATTCCCTCCCAGAAACACATTTAAATATGCCATGAAGTACCAAACATGCTAGAAACACATTAAATCAAGCAAAACTTGGCTAAGTGCTAATGTATGCGATTTACGCCACAAAACAGGAAGTTGTTGTAACTCAGGCATACAATGTCTGATCTGCCCCAAACTTCATATGTTTGATAATAGTCTGATAATATTCGGTTATAGTCAAAGCGCCACCTGCTGGCAGCAGGAAGTGTGGCACATTGAAGTGACTTTGCCATATTTCTCCTATATTTACCCACTTAAATGCATGTTGTCCACTATTCGCTGTTTTCCTGAGGCCACCGGGTGGCGGTGCTCCCGGGAGCGAGGGCCCTTTCGTCGCTGCTTGCAGCTTTAATTTTTGTTTGTTTTTGCGCACTAAAGTATTCTCGTGGCTTCATAACATTAAGGCTGAACCACTTGAGTCACATGGACTATTGTAACGATGTCTTTACTGCCTTTCTGGGCCTTGAAAGTGTTAATTAAATTGCTGTCTATGGAGGGACAGAGAGCTCTCAGATTTCATCAGAAATATCTTCATTTGTGTTCAGAAGATGAACGAAGGTCTTACGGGTTTGGAACAACATTAGGGTTTAAAGGGATATTTTACCCAAAATTAAATTGTCATTAATTCTCCCTCCATATTTTCCAGATTCTGGGTGAACAGTCCTTTTAAACTATTTTCCTGTATGATGCTCAGACAGTAAGAGAGCTAAGAACACGTGTAGTGTCAACAGTCTGTTTTTATTGCATAGAAGGACACTGTTTTCCAGGCAACATAAAAGCTGCTGTTTTTACAAAATAAATGTAGAGTCCCATTCAGAAAAGAAAATGTCCACGTTTCATTTATGAGGAACAGGAATTTAATATCTGTAGCTGCCTTTAAAAGGGTCGGGAGGTGGCGTTTTTGGGTAAAAACGAGAAAAAAAAAAAAAATTCTGAAAAGAAATGTAATTTCCTCTTCACATTAAACCTAGAAAAGACATGAAATGGCAATGTCACAATCTCTTTTCTCAATATCGACATAAAATACCATAAAGCATAACTTCATTACGGAATTAACCAATCGGCCAACAAAAAGATTTCCGCTTTAGCACCGTAATTCTACTTCTGAATAGCTTGTGTGAAGAACACATAAATATAAAAAAGTACAAAAATAAGAAAAAAAAAAAAAAAAAAAAAAAAAAAAAAAGTAAAGAAATCCCAAATATGATGAAAGTGCTGCATAAGGTTTCATAAAAGGAATAGGAAAGTGCCGTGGCCATCATTGAGCTGCGTCCAGCTCTCACAGAAGCAGGTTTATTGACTCGAGGAGGGCTGTAGCGGAGGACAGGGCGAGGTCATATCCTGCGGTCCATGTCTTCCTGTTTTCATTGACGGTTCCTCATCATAAAGGCACCAGAGACCATCATAGAAGTCATCCATGTCTTGGTCCCCGTCTTCTCTCGGGACGCCGGTCTTTCTGTCCCCGTCCCGCACGTCCTGTCCTCTGAACGCCAGCATGCTGGTGGCGTCTAAAATGTAGACGGCGTTGGTGGGCACGGAGAGCTCGAGACTGGTGAGGTACTCGTCCACCATCTCCTTACAGCAGATGAACTCTGTGCTCTCAATCTAGAGCAAACGCAAACATCCATGTGAGTGCAATTATGGCAGAACTGACCAAACACATTTATTGCATAAATAAAGATGCAGACATGGCGCATAAATTCTAAAAATGTGCATAATTTTTAAAAAAAAAAGTATGCACTCAAATTGAGATGGATACATTTTTCATCTGATAAAACGACGTGCATAAACTACAATGGAAACACATTTACCGAGTAAATCCCTCGATACGCAACAAAAACCTCAAGAGGCTGTGATTGGATGACTGGACTAACCAGTGGACCAATGGCGTCACAGCATCTCAAATGTTGGTTTGGTGGCTCTGAAACGCCTGAGTCAAAGTCTGTGATCAGAACGATTTGGTTTAATTCCCTCCCTTACACGATTGTGTTCCCAAACACCAGCATCCCAACGCAAGAGAACATGACCGCGTTTATTGTGTTTCGCCTGACGCTCTGAGACGACACTCATTTATGATGGAGGGAAAAAGAGAAACTTACATTTTATATTTTGCACCAATTTCCCCAGGAAGTAGGAGTGTGTGATATATATCATCTGCGATAATATCGTAATTGTTTTAACGATGTGCGATCTGACATTATCGAGTATATCCCTCACACACACCCAGAGAGCGCACACATACACTACATGTAGTCTAGTAGGTTAGACTAGTGTGCTTGAGCATTTAGAGAGCATTTTTTATTAAAATGCTAAAATGTCCCTAAAATTCAAGATAAAGTGGCAAAAATGTCCCTGTATGTCTTTTATATTTATATAATTTAACATAGTTAATCAATATTACACAGAGTGCTGTTTTTCTCCAGATATCAGCATGAAAACGAACTGTTGTATAAAATCAATATCACATTTAAGAAATGTATACAACTGATCAGAGATCAGGTAAAACCCATAGACACTTGTTCAATGGTTCACCGTTAGGGGGCGAGCTCTCAGTGATTCATGGGTTCCCAGAGATCATCAATATAAAAGGGATAGTTCACCCAAAAATGAAAATTACCCCATGGATTTACTCACCCTCAAGCCATCCTAGGTGTATATGACATTCTTCTTTCAGATGAATATAATTGGAGTTATATTAAAAAATGTCCTGGCTAATCCAAGCTTTATAATGGCAGTGAATGGCTGTTTCTGTTTTGAAGTCCATAAAAGTGCATCCATCCATTATAAAAGTGCTCCACACGGCTCCAGGGGTTAATAAAGGCCTTCTGAAGCGAATCGGTGGGGTTGTGTAAGACAAATATCTATATTTAACACGTCATAAAGTAAAATATCTAGCTCTCGCAGTTCAGTCTGGCGTCATACGTCGCACCAGTTACACTTAACACGCAAGTTGAATACGGACGGCGGTTCGCCTGAAGCTAGATATTTTACTTTATAACGTGTTAAATATGGATATTTTTCCTCATACAAACATATCGATTCTCTTCAGAAGGTCTTTATTAACCCCTGGAGCCGTGTGGAGCACTTTTATAATGGATGGATGCACTTTTTTGGGCTTCAAATTTTGGGCTGCCATTCACTGCCATTATAAAGCTTGGAAGAGCCAGAACATTTTTAATATAACTCTGATTGTATTCGTCTGAAAGAAGAAAGTCATACACACCTAGGATGACTTGAGGGAGAGTAAATCATGGGATAGTTCACTCAAACGAAAATTAGCCCATGAAGTCTTGTGTTCTGTGAAACTGATCAAAATGAAGTGCGTTTATGATTTATGGTGTCGTGTAAGTGGCCACAAAGTAAACAGATAATGATTTCCTACAACGGAAATGAATCCATCTAGAGCTGATGTACAGCCAAAACAATCTCTCTTCCATTAATTTCCTATTATCACTGTAAACAATCTGTATTGTAAAAAGCGCTTGATTTTAAACAAGAAGAAATATCTCCCAATGGGCTTCATTCAAATCAATTTAATTCAAAAAGAAACTTTGAATTTCAGTGCATGACTAGCAGTGACCCGTAATATTCCATCAAGCGTATCAAGTTAAAAGATTCGTGACGCAGATATTGATGTATATGCTTCACTAGTACCTGTGCTTTCCTCAGCAGGTCGGTAAAAACAGAGAACCAATCAGGCGTCAGTCTCTCCAACTCCAAAGTGATGATGGCCAAAGCCAATATGGAGCCCTTGAACTGCCAGAGCTGGTGGCAGGCCATACAGTGCTGCACCTGCCTGGTCCACAGCGACGCCTGGAGGCAGGGCCTGTTCTGAGCGCCGGCCCGCATCAGCTGGGGATGCCTGCACTTCAACAGGCCGTGGAACTGGAGGAGGAGAAACAAAGCGCTTAACCAACGGACACCATGCCACCAAAACCCCCAACCACTAGCAGAGGCGTGGGTCTGTATCTGTACTCTTCTGACATGGTGTGTGTGTTAACCTCTTCATGAGTGGGCTGTAAAACATGTGCTGTGTTCACTCGTCTCCATAACACACATCTCTGGCTCTAGTGTTCTACATCCCAAACCTGTTTTTGAGATTTTGATGATTCCCTGATTGACCTTCCACACCAGTGGAGTCAGAGCTGAATATGAGTCTGCACACCCCAGCCCAAAGCCAGTTATTACACTGATCATCAATGATGAAGAATTATGAAAACTTTTTAATAGTGTGCACTTATAAGTTTTCTGGTTTCATAACACATATTAAAAGGGGTCATGACGAGGATTTTCTTTTATTCCTTGAGGTTCACTTATGTGAATAATTTTAACGAAAGAGAGATCATAGTAAATAAAACCTAACATGCATTTTTTTTATTTTGTGCTGTCCCGAATAAGATATTTTACATAAACGATGTTTACATATAGTCCACAAGACAAAAAAAGCTGAATTTATTAAAATGACCCGTTCAAAAGTTTACATACCCGTGATTCTCAATACTGTGTGTCGTTCCCTGATGATCCACGGCTGTGTGTGTGTTTTGTGATGGTTGTTCTTGAGCCTCTTGTTTGTCCTGAGCAGTTAAACTGACCAACGTTCTACAGAAAAATCCCAAAAATCATTCAGTTTTCCAGCATCTTCTGCATATTTGAACCATTTTCACACTGAGGACGATTGAGGGACTCAAACACAACTATTAAAAAAGGTTCATCATTCACTGATGCTCCAGAAGGAAACACGACACATTAAGAACCGGGGGGTGAAAACTTTTGCACAGGAAGAACGTTTTTCTTATTTCGTTAAAATAATTTTTCTTCATTTAGTCCTGACCTTCAGAAGCAACAGAAGATACTTACATGTTTCCCGGAAGACAAATTAAGTACAATTTACCTTGATCTTCAAAATCGATAAGTTTTCACCCCCTGGCTCTTAATGCGTCGTGTTTCCTTCTGGAGCATCAGGGAATGTTTGAACCTTTTTTAATAGTTGTGTTTGAGTCCCTCAATCGTCCTCAGATCTCAAAATCATACAGTCACTGCTGGAGAGGGTTCAAATATGCAAAAGATGCTGGAAAACTGAATGATTTCTGGGGATTTTTCTGAAGAACGTTGGTCAGTTTAACTGCTCAGGACAAACAAGAGGCTCAAGAACAACCATCACACAACACACACACAGCCGTGGATCATCAGGGAACGACACACAGTATTGAGAATCAAGGGTTCATAAACTTTTGAATGGGTCATTTGAATAAATTCAGCTTTTTTTGTTTATGTAAACATTTTTGTATGTAAAATATCTTATTCAGGATAGTACTAAAAAAAAAAAAAAAAAAAAAAAAAAAAAAACAACAACATGCATTGTTAGAATCATTCACATTTTCACAGATTCTGCAAAGGGTTCACATACTTTCTTACAACTGTACATGTGGAAAAACGAATATTTTCGATTATTTACATTCTGAGCCTCTGTCTAAAATGATCAGTTTTTAAGGCGCGGCTCCTTTAAGGCTTGTCACTTAACGCCCACTGTTATGATTGGCTAACGTTATTGCATACCCAGACCCAGATCCGGCCCACATTTGGTATGCGTTAAATCCACATGTGTACCAGATCTGGGCCGTCAGTCATTATAATGGCTTGTGTTTGCTTTTGACGCGACGCATCCAGTGTACGCAAATGTCAGCCGTTAAGCGACTGAACACCAGTGGGCGGGGCCTATTGTGTCCGTGGGTGGGGCCTATGGTGCAATGCTGTATGACTATTCGTTGTTGACTTGCTCTGGAGGCAGGCATATGCAAATGTATTTGCCTGTGTGACGTCACAGATCCCGCAATATCAAAACGAGCTGTTTTTGGAGCTTGATTAAATAAATGCTGAGTTTATAATGAGGAGGACGTTTTAAGCACTAAAACTTGCAGGATGTTTTAATGGTACAGACCTCTTAAATGTCAAAATATCAAGGCAAATTTGATCTCATATCGTGACCCCTTTAAGTAAATGGGGCCGATTCTGGTTTCACGTTTACTTTTAATGCCCAAGTTTTATAGGTTCGGCCTTTTGGAAAAATAAATAAGCCATCTTGATCGAATAGGAATGACGTGATTGTTTCATGAGTTCAGGGTAAAATACGTATATAATCTCCTTGTGGAATGTTTTGTTAAATGTTTACTGTGGAAGCGTGACTTTCCCTTGTATCTATGGCTGTATGTGAGCGCGTCTTCACTCGACACACCAGTCACATGGACCTTGTATGGTAATATATTTAAAGGTACTCTAAATTGTGGATATTTATTTGGGAAGTTAAGGAAATTTATTTTTCTATGCTATTAGATATTTTTTAATTTCACAATTCTATGCGTTATAGACATCTAGATATCTTTAATATGACCTATGTATATGGGTAGATCTCACAAAATATATTTATTATTTTGATTTGGGGTTTCACGAGTTTCTCCCATATGTAAACTGATTTTATCATTTTCTTAACTCAGAGATTCTCTTTTTTTCCAGGATCAGGATCTTGTGTTCTTTTAAAACCACAGAAGTATTTTTATCAGGGTCTCGTTCCATGTACTTTGGCTATTTTATGGCTGTCCGTGGTGTGCCAAAACAGCAACGCTACACACTCACTTCCGTTCCCTTGTTGATCCTATCGTGGCTAAATGCCTCGGCTAACTCTTCGCTACATTAACTTCCGCAAAAAAAAAAAAATGCATATTTTTGGGATATTTTAACTGAACCCCATTATGTAGGAAAGATGAAGTATGAAGATAGCACCTATTTCTGAGAGTGTATTTGTACTGGAGATGTTTTGCAGGGTTATCTATCGGCTTTACCGCTAAAGTCAGATCAGTGCCTTGGCCGAACACGCGACAGATTTTCACATACACAATGTCAAGGACCAAAAGTCAGTTTCTGCTGATGTTTGCAATGGGCACATCAAAATGGTTGTGCGTTTTCTAGGGTTGGGTATCGAGAACCGGCTCCATTAGAAAACCGGGAATTTGATCTTATCGATTCCTTCGTGTGCATTTTAACACGACTTTAAACCATTCAAGCACAAGACCTGCGCACCAAATGTTTTCCAAATCGTGCGCACAGAAAGCCGCCTCTCATACTGTATAGTGCGTGATACTGAACGCGTATTTTTGCACTTGAATGGACAAATACACACAAAAATGTGTCAAAATATCCTCCTAAACACAGACGGTTATGTCTTAAGTGAACGTAAACAAAGAAAACGCGTGTGTAACAGTATAATGGATCCGTGCAGCTCTTAAAGTGACAGCAGCCTAATATTCCTGCTGCTGTCTCTATAATAACGTTAATAATTTTCCAAATCGTCCGCGCAGAAAGCTGCCTCTCATACTGTATTGTGTACGATACTGAACTGAGTTCTCTTCCACGTCTTTTTGCACTTAAATGACAAATACACACAAAAATGTCCCTAAAAGACAAGATTTTGTTATTTGAAAAAGTTTGGTCCCCTTTTATTTATTTTTTGCAAACTTGTGATTAATGTGTATTATGCCTCCATTACCTGCTTTTACCACTGGATAGCACTTTTGGGTTGAGTTTGTGGGTGGGGTTAGATCGGTTTTCTGTCCGCTTAAAAAAAAAAAAAAAAAAATCCCTAATTAATATATCCATTTAAATTTTCTGCTAGTTATCATCACCGTATGTCTTTTTTCATGCTTATTTGTTAGGCTGTAAGTTATTTGTTTGCATTTAAAAAAAAAAAAAAAAAAAAAAAAAAAAAAAAGATTTTCTGCTGAAATACCAGATAAAAACATTTAAACAGACAAATACACACAAAAATGTCAAAATATTCTCGTAAACAAGTGTTTTAAGTGAAGGTAAACTATGAAGGTGAAATGATGCCTAAAAGATTTGCATGCGCAGGGTAAGATTTGTGAAAGTGTACATAAGATTGCAAGCGTAAATTAAATTTGCATGTGCAAGAGAAGCTTTGTAAAGGTGTAAAAATCGCCTTTCAGTTGTGAGAAAAGAAATTTGCGGCATTTTACGTTTTTTTGTAAGTGTAATTCATGCATTTGTGAAACTGCCAAATAAATATGATCTGTATTCTTCTGACTTCCATTTTCCATGCTTACACTTTTGGCACGTTTTTTTCCTGTGAACATTGATTTGAAAGCGAAAACAAGAGAGTCAGGAACCGCAAAAGAGTTTGACCACGTAAAACTTGTGTAAGTAGGGCAAAAAAGTTCCTGAAATAACCCGATACGTACCCTTCCGTCTTTCTTTTTGCTGCGCTTACAGTTTTGGCACAATTCTCTCATTGAGTTTTGCGAGCGTGAGGAGGAAGGCGGGTCCACCTTCTTCTGTAGCCAATCAAATGAGCTTCTCGCTGACTCTCGATTTACTCTTATCTGATTGGTTCAATAAACACTTTATCTTCATTTGGCTCAGCATTGTTCTCGTTGCCCGAATTATACTTTTAAATGGACAAATGCTGCAAATCTTTTTTTCCTTGCACAAGAGAAGCTTTGCAAAGGTGTAAAATCACCTTTCAAGTGTATGCAAATTTAATTTGTGCTTGCAATCTTATGTACACTTTCACAAATCTTACCCTGCACATGCAAATCTTTTAGGCATCATTTTACCTTCATAGTAAACAGTTGACAAAGAAAACACGTGTAACAGTATAATGGAGCCGTGCAGCTCTTAAAGTGACAGTAGTCTAATATTCCTGCTGCCGTCTCTATAATAACGTTAATCAAACAACAAAAGAAAATTCACTCGCTGTTCTTGACTGAATAACTATATTTGTAATGTGTATTTTATTTATAAAGTGCAGTGTCATTTTATATTTGATTAGAGTTTCTGAACCTGAATCTTAAAACACTGTTTATTTCAATAGTATCTTTGTTCAGTTGTATTTGTTTTGCGATAGTATTTTTAAACCATAGGCAGAAGTTGTGTGTGTAAATGTTCTTTAGGCTGTTGATTTCGGTTCACGGTGTTCAGTGAAATGTTTTGCAATATGACTTAGATCTCACTCACATTTATTCTAAGTTTTTTTTACCTCATTGGAATCGAAATTAGGAATCGATAAAGAATTCGATCAAATTCAAGCGATACCCAACCCTATGTTTTCCTGTGCTTTTTTGTACCGTTAAGTTCTGATCTGAATACAAGAAAGATGACATGAGTCGCTACTCACGATGTGAATGAAATCCATGGGCGTCGCGATGTAAAGGTCCCAGTGCAGCTTGTTTAATATGACTCGCTCCATGCGAAGAATCTCAGCTGTTGAGAATCTGCATCTGCTTTGCTCCAGCAAGTCTTTAACCGACGCAATCACCTGTTCACCAACAAAACAGAACAATAAAGGCACTGGAATGGTTAAAAGTCGTGTGGCGTGTGTTTCTGTGGTTTCTGTGTCTTGCCTCGTCCTCCTCATTGATCTTTGCAGCGAGGATCAGAGAGGTGATGGCCATGCATTTGAAGTATTTCAACTGAGTCTGCAAAGAAAGAGGGAGCACTGAGAGTCTGCGCCTGTCGGCTGTGAGTTGGGTGGAAGTGTGTAATGGTTTCACTTACTTTGACGGTTGCTAGCAGGCTGTTGAGGACACAGACTCCCAAAGCAAACGTCTCGGAGGAAAACTGGAACGTGCTGCTCATCTTACGCAACCACACAATCACCTCGTGGTACTGCTGTGGGCTGATATCTGAACCCTGAAAGCCAATGTTTTCATACAAATTATATACCATTTGTTTATTTACTTCTTAACTATACATTTATGCTGTGTTTTGGGGGATATATGGTACTTTACCTATTTACCTCAGAATTACTCTACACCATTAGCTTGCATATGAAATAAATTATGATAATATGATCTAAATGAAATACGAGTTGTTTGTGGATATTGATCTAGGTGTTAGAGGCAGAATTCTGCTGGACCTGTAGGAATTACAGTTTTAGAAATAAAGTGTTTTGACCATATACATCCAGCAGAGGGCCATAGAGAGAGAGACACACACACACACACACACACACACACACAGAGACAGAGACAGACACACAGAGACAGAGACAGACACACAGAGACAGACACACAGAGACAGAGACAGACACACAGAGACAGAGACACACACACAGAGACAGAGACACACACACAGAGACAGAGACACACACACAGAGACAGAGACACACACACAGAGACAGAGACACACACACAGAGACAGAGACACACACACAGAGACAGAGACACACACACACACACACACACACACACAGAGACAGAGACACACACACGTATTTTATGAAAGGTTAGGATTTGTTGTTATTTGAGGTTTTGAAGTGTCTGTTTCTGCAATAACGCTACACAAATTTGCAAAAATATAACTAAACTGGCACAAAAAAAAAAAAACCTTAAGAGTTAGATTGTATTCACAAATTATTTATTTCAATATACCAAATGTAAAAAAAAAAAAAAAAAAAAAACCCATTAACTTTAGAATAAGAAATTACAAAAAAAAAAAATAATAAAAAAAATTAAAGTAAATAAAACCAATAGCAATAAGCAGAAATGAACAGGGTGGGTGGGTGTGGGTGTGTGTGCATGCAAAAGTGTTTGTGTGTGAGTGAGTGCATGCGTGTTTGTGTGTGTCAGGTCTAACACCTTCATATCTGCATTTGTGGCTGATTTTCTGTCAAATGCTGTCTGTTGCAGTCACACCTCTGTCTGTCTGTGTGTGTGTGTGTGTGTGTGTGTGTGTGTGTGTGTGTGTATTTCACATTGCATTTATGCTCTAGTACCAGGCCTTCATTTCCATCTGAAAATTTTCAGACTTCAGAAAAATGAAAAATAAACTCTTACCCTGAAGACCATGCGTGTGCCCTGTTTTTTGTGCATGTTTAGACAGATAATGTAATAAAAGCCACAAAATCTCTGAGATGAAGGGAACAGTGTTTTTAATGAGGAAAACATGAGGACCCTATGAGGGTTAATGTAGTTCAGAAGCCTGCGGATTAAAAACCTGCTCCCACCTGAATGCAGCCGTTCTTCAGGACAGGCGTCCTCCACAGACGCATTTCTCTGGTCAGGGTGTTGAGCAGCAAAGAGCCCAGCCGCTGGCTCTCTTTTTCTCCAGGAGGCTTCATGGCTGCTCCGAACACTTTCCCAATGCAAGTAATGCCTGACAAATAAATGTACAGATTAGTGATTGAGCAGATGCTTTCATCCAAAATGATTTATTCCTTTTACTATCCTTTTAGTGTATTTTCTCCTCTTTGGCATCCTGATGTTGGGGTATATGCAATGCAAAATGGCCCCAACATCAGGCCTACAGCACAGTGTTTACAATAAATGCCTACATCTTATTAATTCCTGCTGGAATTCACTCAAATCAACAATGCAAGCTATTTTAACAGCAAGATCAAGTACACAGGGAAGCAGAAAACATTTGGAGGGAATGTGAAACTAAAAGCGCACACATAATGGGCGGGTCGATCTGCATGCACTTGTAAACAAAGGCAAGGAAAGTTGACACAGAAATTACCTCTGCAAAAGTAAACACAGCTTCTGTCTTTGGCGTCCACTGCATAAATGTGCAGAAAATCATACCTCCATGTCTGGAAAAAAACAAGCGCATTCCTTACACAACAACAAACACAGATTTAGGAAAGGTTTCACTTCCAGCAGCAAAAGCCCTGTACAAGACTAACAGGCGTGAAACAAGTGTGTGTCGCACGGAATGTCGATAAAGAATCACCTTCGGAGGATGTAAAGAAAGGGAAAGTCGTCCACAGTTACTCCAGTCTCTCCAGAATCTGTTTTTGAACTCGCTCGACTCCGCCCGCGTATTTGAGCCCACGCTTTCGACTCCGCCCACATACGTGACGTCACGGGCAATGGCCCCGCCCACACACTCGTCACTCACGTACTGAATTGTGTCAGTGGGTCGCGCATACGGGTTCTGTTATATAAAATGGTTGAATTCATTACAGTCGCCTCCGTGTATTGTTTTCAGACCTATTTTATTATGTCTCATATAGTAATAAAATACATAATAAAATAGACCTATTTTAAAATAGTCTTATAAGAATAATCATAACAATCTTAAAGGGATAGTTCACCCAAAAATTAAAATTAGCCCATGATTTTCTCACCCTCAAGTCATCCTAGGTGTGTATGACATTCTTCTTTCAGACGAATACAATCAGAGTTATATTAAAAAATGTCCTGGCTCTTCCAAGCTTTATAATGGTAGTGAATGGCTGTTTCTGTTTTGAAGCCCATCTCTTCCATAGCAACCACATAACAACACCCCAGCAACCACCCTGAATACCCTAGCAATGCCATAGCAACCACCCAGAGTAACATAGCAACACCCTAGCAACCATCCTGAGTACCTTAGCAACTGCATAGCAACATCCTAGCAACCACCCTGAATACCCTAGCAATGCCATAGCAACCACCCAGAGTAACATAGCAACACCCTAGCAACCATCCTGAGTACCTTAGCAACCGCGTAGCAATACCCTAGCAAACACCCCGAGTACCCTAGCAACGGCATAGCAACCCCCTATCTATCTATCTATCTATCTATCTAAAATTCTAGCTTTTAAAACTTATAAATTAAAACTTTAAAAAAAAAAAAAAAACTTAAAACCGTCAAACTTAAAGCTGTTAAAACTACTTCTTTCTGGCTAGGATTTCTCAAGCCAACATCAAAGTTTGTCTACAAACTTTTTCATCTAGTTACATCATGATGTTTTATCATTAGGGTTAGCAATTGACTAATGTCTAATATATTCAATTATAAAAATGCCAAAATGTGTCTATAAGGGGTAGAGTTATTGTAATAGCTTAATTTAGGAACAGAAGCGTTAAAATATATAAAACATTTCATATTTTGATTTTTAGGGTATTTTATGATATATATATATATATATACACACCGATCAGGCATAACATTATGGTGTTATAACACTGACAGGTGAAACGAATAACACTGATTATCTCTTCATCATGGCACCTGTTAGTGGGTGGGATATATTAGGCAGCAAGTGAACATTTTGTCCTCAAAGTTGATGTGTTAGAAGCAGAAAAAATGGGCAAGCTTAAGGATTTGAGCGAGTTTGACAAGGGTCAAATTGTGATGGCTAGACGACTGGGTCAGAGCATCTTCAAAACTGCAGCTCTTGTGGGGTGTTCCCGGTCTGCAGTGGTCAGTATCTATCAAAAGTGCTCCAAGGAAGGAACAGTGGTGAACCGGCAATAGGGTCATGGGCGGCCAAGGCTCACTGATGCACGTGGGGAGCGAAGGCTGGCCCGTGTGGTCCAATCAAACAGACGAGCTACTGTAGCTCAAATTGCTCAAGAAGTTAATGCTGGTTCTGATAGAAAGGTGTCAGAATACACAGTGCATCTCAGTTTGTTGTGTATGGGGCTGCATAGCCGCAGACCAGTCAGGGTGCCCATGCTGACCCCTGTCCACCGCTGAAACCCTCAACAGTGGGCACATGAGCATCAGAACTGAACCACGGAGCAATGGAAGAAGGTGGCCTGGTCTGATGAATAACATTTTCTTTTACATCACGTGGATGGCCGGGTGCGTGTGTGTCGCTTACCTGGGGAACACATGGCACCAGGATACACTATGGGAAGAAGGCAAGCTGGCGGAGGCAGTGTGATGCTTTGGGCAATGTTCTGCTGGGAAACCTTGGGTCCTGCCATCCATGTGGATGTTAATTTGACATGTACCACCTACCTAAGCATTGTTGCAGACCACGTACACCCTTTCATGGAAACGGTATTCCCTGGCGGCTGTGGCCTCTTTCAGCAGGATAATGCGCCCTGCCACAAAGCAAAAATGGTTCAATAATGGTTTGAGGAGCACAACAACGAGTTTGAGGTGTTGACTTGACCTCCAAATTCCCCAGATCTCAATCCAATCGAGCATCTGTGGGATGTGCTGAACAAACAAGTCCGATCCATGGAGGCCCCACCTCGCAACTTACAGGACTTAAAGGATCTGCTGCTAACATCTTGGTGCCAGATACCACAGCACACCTTCTAGTGGAGTCCATGCCTCGATGGGTCAGGGCTGTTTTGGCAGCAAAAGGAGACCAACGCAATATTAGGACATAATGTTATGCCTGATTGGTGTAAGGAACAGTATATTTTATTGCAGCACAGCAGAAACAACAGAAGCAGGTGAGTGAGTTGTCAATAGCACAGTTCAATGGAGATATACTGTCTTTGCAGATGAGGAGGAGACCATGGACTTCTGAGTGGGGAATAGAGCAAACACCTCGAGTAGACGTCGGAGAAGAAGGTGGTAAGTAACACACAGGGATACACACACGAGGAGAAGACAGAGGAGACTTGGAGAACAGGAACTTGGAGATAACGTAGGAGTATCGTCGCTGGAACATGGAGTACAGGTAAGCAGTCTTCACTCAGAACGAGACCAGACAACTATGAGGCTTGAAGTGTGTGCTTAAATACTGTGACTGGTAGTTGGCTTGACTGGAATCAGGTGTGTGTGATTAATCTGTAACAGGTGTGGGTGATTGCTGAAGGAGTGCAGGTGAGTAGAAGGAGGGATGATGGGAAGTGTAGTGCCTGGCAGTGACTGAGCTGGTGACTGTGACAGTACTCCCCCCTCCCGGAAGGCGGACCTTGCGCCAAAAGGAATCCAACCGGGGAGGGCGGGCGTCCTGGAGTCTTGGCAGGTAACCTGAGTGGTGCCGGTAGGCTAAGAAGCCTCCAGGGCGGCACTGGTGACCAGGGAGGTTCCGGCTGCTCAGCGGACCAGGGAGGTGCCGGCTGCTCAGGGGACCAGGGCGGATCGGCCTCCGTAGCCTTGACCCTTGACTTGGCCACTATGGCCAGGGATATATAGCAAAATTTTCTTGGGAGGAGCTATGGGGTTGTGGACTGGAGCAGATTCTGGAGCGGGCTCAGGGGTTGGAGCCATCACTGGACACTGGTCAGGGGCTGGAGCCATCATTGGACGCTAGTCAGGAGCTGGAGCCATCACTGGACGCTGGTCAGGGGCAGGAGCCATCACTGGACGCTGGTCAGGGGTTGTAGTCATCTCTGGACTCTCAACAGGGACTTGAGTCATCTCTGGACTCTGGACAGGCATTGTCTCTGATCAAAAGTCGATTAGCCAGTGGTCCTGTGCTGGTTCGGGAGAGGACTGATTTTCAGGTGCGGTCAACTTGACTGAAGTTTCAGGCGTGGCGGCCATGACGGGATGAGACTCTGGAATGGCGGCCATGACAGGACGAGACTCTGGAATGGCAGCCATGATGGGACGAGACTCTGGAATGGCGGCCATGATGGGACGAGACTCAGGAATGGCGGCCATGACGGGACGAGACTCTGTAAATTTTCTTACAGCTGTGGTGGTGAAGCTGTAGCCTCTCTCAATCAGGATCTTCATGAAGTAGTCAGTCAGGTCACGACCAGCCAATTCCAGATAGAAAATGGCCTGGGGCAGGGCATAACCCTCATAGATGGGCACAGTGTGGGTGACACCATCACCAGAGTCCATCTTTACTGCTGCTAGATCCAAATATAAGGTCAGTTCTTCTGTCACACAGCTGGTTAAAATGAAGGATGAATGCAGGATCTAAATGCAAGCAGTATTTATTTACACAGAACCCAGGAACGATACACAAGAACAGAATAACCACACCTAACGCAAAGTAGAACTCACAACAAGACTAAACACAGGCTTAAATACACAGGCAATCATGGGACAGAACACACCTGAACAGAACTAAACCAGTAACTAACCATAGTGACAAACAGGAAGAGAACGGAGGAGAACTGAACTAATGAACAGACTTGAAAACTAACATAGAAACACAGACATGAACAGAGCAGATAAACAGATACAAAACATGTCAATGACTAATATAAAATAAAAAAATAAAAAAGGTAATTGCAACTTTTTATCTAACAATTCTGACTTTATAACTCGTAATTCTAACTCGCAATTGTGAGAAAAAAGTAGCAATTATCTATTATCGGAATATTGTTTTATTCCGTAGCGGAAACAAGCTTCCATATTGTAGGCAATTTATTAGCATTATTATCTAATATAGTCTAATAATAATGTTAATGTAATCTGAAAATATAGGCCTATATTTAATTATCATTATATTAGCCACATTTCCAAAAATGTTCTATAAGAAAGTTCGGTAACACTTTACTTAGCCTTTATGTATAATGCATTATAAAAGTAATTTTAATGCATTAATTATGCCTTGTAATGCACCTTATAATGCATTTGTATGGTCTTGTTAATAATTGTAACCCCAGTTATAATACATTATAATACACTTTTAGAAAGTATAATGCATTAAAACACAACAAACAACCAATTTTAGATGTAACAAGGAACCTGTGAATATTATAATGCATTTTAACTTTGGTTATAATTACTGAAAAGATATAATGCATTATACCATACATTATGAATACCTCTATAATGCATTATACATAAAGGCTTTAAGTGTTACTGAAAACTCTTCTTTAAGAGACACAATAACCTAAAACTGGTGGTTAAAAAGTAAACCCTCCTATGATGGACTGATGAATGTCTGTCTCTCAGGAGGAGTCGCTGTATGAATCTGTCACGGCTTGTATTTGTGCTGCTCTGCTCGAAGGACGTGATGCTGCTGTCCATTTGTTATGAGAGAGGACCATCGGCACAAAATCATATCATGGTGTCAGAAAAACGTAAGTACACATACTGCTTTTTGCTATGACATAGCCTATTAAAACTGAGCATGCACTAGTGATATCAAATGTCTGACTGTGTAAAAATCACACATATTAAAAGGGATGTCATTAAAGTTCATGTGCATGTAAAGGCAGATGTCCCAAATCTTTAGGCAATATAGTGTATATCATATAAACCAGACCCAGATGTTGCTGTTAATATCATTTGACCTGAAGTCATTTTTATTAATTTTTGTCATAGGTTTGGCTGGAACTGCTTAAGCCTCTTGCAAAACAAATTAAAAGTAAGTCTGTAAATATGAAAATAATAAATAAACCATAATACTTGTTTTCAATAATGCTTTGCCATGTTGTTCAAAAATATGCTGTGCATACAAATGGTTGTATATTTATGAGAATTTATTAATTGTATGTTTTTATACTATAATATAGGTTATTGTATTGTTTTAGGCCTGGTTTTACGAATTAAGTTCGTATTTGATGCTTTATTTAATAACGAATCCAAAACAGTGCGAACACAGCAATTAGAAAATGACAATGATCCAACAATCCAAACAATTCCTGATGCACAAATTCACACCCGTCCTTACATTTTTTCTTGTTCGAAACACCGTTTCACTCGGATATACATCACAATAGTGAAGAAAAGATGATCGCAACTTTTCAGGCCGACTCTCCGCGCTGAAATAAGCACAACATTAACAACACTTAAATAAAAGTGTGCGGTTTATCAATCAGATGTGCGTGGAAGTAGCGTTCGATCGTATGCTCTCTGCGCGTTTTCAGCATTATCATTGGCTGCTAGAAAGAAAATAAAAATGGTAGCATTTTATTTCAAATAAAAATAAAATAAAGAACTTTATGTCACGCATAGCTCTTCATGTAGTCCGGGCGATGCTCAAAACCTGCCATTGTGGATAGCACAAGCCACCATTTAACGCTAAATCATGGAGTTTATAAGACTATAGTTTATTACTTTTTTAACAGGTTCATTGAAACGAACCGCCCAAAAGAACCTGTTTGCAGAAATGAACCAGACTTTCATTATTAGCAAGAATTCGGCTGCGTCTGAAAACTGGACAATGCTGCCTTCAGAGGACATATTTCAAGGCAGGAAGGTATCAAGGCACATCCGAATCCAATGTTAGCTTCACTTCCTGTCTCCTGAGAGACCTTCATCTGATGGATTTTTGAAGACAACATAAAGGTATCCTTCACTGCCTTTGATATCCCACAATCCTATCCATTCGGTGACAGCTAAGCTAGAAAAAGAAAGATGGCGTCTGAAAGTCGTGGTTGCTGGTCAGTTTGGGTGTAAACGTACGTTTCTGACCAACATTTTCCACTTCTGATGTAATTTCTAGCGAGAAATCACTACTGTTGAAATTAAATATTTGTTTAGTTCTCACCAAAGCTCTCTCTATTTTGTTGTAGATCATTAAACTGTTACACTGCCTTAGAAGTATGTCCGAAATCAGTTTCGTGAGGTGCTTTAGTGCCTGATAAGGCAGCGAGGCAACAAGTCACTGCTTGGGTTTTTGGATGAAAAAGGCTGTTAAAGAGTCGATTCTCCTTGATGGAATCAATTCCAAAACTCTCGATTCCCAACGCATCGGGATCGAGTCATTTTGGAATTGACTCGCAGACCCAGTGACCAACTTGAACATTTTAAACAGGTAGCACTTATTCACACATGCAATCGCTCGCTCTAATGCATTCAAACAAATCTTACAGTGCTTATCTGCTTACAGTTATCTGTATCTGATTTTGAATGAGCAGAAATCTGTAATGTAGTGACCCGTAGATAAAATAACTGATGAAAACGTAGGTCATCTTTCCAAACAAAATTTGCACTGCAATAAACACAATAAACTACGTTGAAACTATCTCCCATTGTTTATTTTTTTTTTTCATTTAATGTATGTTATAAACCGAACTTACTTAAATACTTTAGCCGCAAATTTCCTCGGAGCGAAGACAGAGCGGTGTTTCTGATATCAGTGAGCGAGGAGTGGACCCAGCAAGCAATAGTCGTTATTTCGCCGTCTCGGTTAACTATAGACCCGATATAGTCCGGCTATGCGTAACCCACTTTTAGCCAAAATAACCTTGAATTTGGATACATGTCGTTTTGGCCAAAATAACTTGAGAGATGTATGACATTCCATCATGTAAGCAAAGTCAACAGTGATTACAAGGTGTTTATTTTCTTTCACATGTTATATAGGCTGTGCGTAGCCACGATTTAGCTCCTATACCGACCGGCTATTCGTAGCCCACTTATAGTCAAAACTGATTCATTGTAGTTTTTGGCCAGGCAACGGATGAGATGGTTATATCCCATCATGTTCACAATGTCAATGATATCTACAGTGTTATTTCATGACATGGACGATTTAGCTCTGGATTGGATGGGCTGAATCTGCTTTTTGTCCAACCGGCGAAATTGAGGCAATCTATAGTCTAATTTTACCGGCTTGGCTATAGCCCTGATTCAGACAAGCGAGGAGTATAGCCAAAATAGTGTTAAAATTACATGTAGTTTTCGCCCACGCAGCATTGTGGGATGCATTGTCATCAAACGCAAGTAAACATTTGAATTAGCATAATTTTTGTTGTCACACATAACATTCATACACATTCTACGATATTATTTGACTGTCTTTCAAGTTAAATAAAAATATAATTACAATTCTCAACCGCTAGATGGCAACTAGCCCTACTGAGACATGATAACTGGCAACGCGCGACTTTAAAAGATAATAATTGTTGCCAGATCTCGCGACGTTTCCGCCATTTAAAAAAAAAAATAATAATTTACACGAGAGAGAGCAATACTGTCGGAGCAACTGGCGAACAACAGCAAACGTTAAAGCAAATTCCCACTTTTATCTTGTAAGTAGCCTATGTGTGTTCGCTTTGACGTGTTCATTATTTAAATACATTATTTGTTATCATGTGTAGGAACCGTGACATTTCAGCGGGTCACATTGCAGAATATGTTTTTCTAACAAGCCAAGACTTGGCTTTAACGTTTGCTGTTGCTCGCCCGTTGCTCCGACAGTATTGCTCTCTCTCGTGTAAATTTTTTTTTTGGCGGAAACGTCGCGAGGTCTGGCAACAATTATTATCTTTTAAAGTCGCGAGTTGCCAGTTATCATGTCTCAGTAGGGCTAGTTGCCATCTAGCGGTTGAGAATTGTAATTATATTTTTATAAGTTGTTAATGTTCTTTTTCTAAATAAAACCTAATTATTATTTTTTTTGGATGGATTGTCATTTATGAGAACCGGTTATATTTGAGTGAAAAGAATCCTTTAGCCATCATTTTGTTGTCTATTAGATGTATATGTAGTCGTTCAATAGCCGTCTAATTGATGACTAGTCTATTCTTGGACTATGGATAGACGTCTATTAGATTTTTACTGACAGCCCAAATTTTGCCTTGTTTTAGCCTAGACGTCTGGGCTGTGTTTTGACGGCTATTAGCAAAAATCCCCAGCAAAATTTCTTGCTGGGGAGCGGGGAGTGGGAAATGGTGAACCCGGAGCGGAGCTGGAGCGGAGTGATTATTGAATGATTAGAGCGTGGAGAGGAAATTGCTGCCGCTCCACTCCTCTCCACTCCGCTCACATACTCTGGTGGCCGCACCTTTAGAGAGGATCAGGGTCGGAAAATAACTTGGGGCAAAAATGCCACCAAAATCAACAAAAATGCCCCCTGAAGTTAAGATAAGGTTAACCTAAATCTAACCTAAATTACGACTGTCACGAATAAAGTGAAATGTGAAAATGAATGAAAAGTGTTGATTGCGGCATTAAAGCTGCATATATTGCACCAAAGATATCTTTGACACGTTTTTTTTTTTTTGCAGTGTTGAACATATGTGTATAACCAGGGTTGCCAGGTCTGTGCAACAAAAGTAGCCCAATGGCCATTAAAAAGTAGCCCAAAAATAGCCCAATGCGATTTTCTCCATCAGGTGGCCGAATTCTCCACTGAATTTGTACATCTAGGGGGTGTTTTGGGGATGTTGGAGCGCTGAAATTGTACTTATGGGGGTGGAAATCAACCCGCAGAATTTTTTTTACCCGCGGCAACAACTTAAATGTGGCCCAATTCCGCAGGAAAACCTCAGACTTGGCAACACTGGTTATAACCAATCACACACGTTTCTGTTGAGTTTATGAATGCACTGGCCAATCAGAGGTGTTCAGATTAGTCAATGCTGAAAATGCCAGACTTTTATTCAGTGCATGCTCTCACTGACTGTAATCTGCACTCTCGCAAATTCTCTCATTATGACCAACAAAGTGTAGATGAGATGTAAACAAGAGGGTTATTGTGCAGTGTAGACAGCTTCAGTGATTATAACAGGAGTTTTTGCATAACTCGCACATTAGACTGAAGTCAGGAACCGCTTCAGGAATGCTTGTTTCTATAATTTAGTCCCAGATTAAACTGTTTTGTTTTTCTACTACTAAGACAACAATCATTCTCCAATGCATTAAAAGCAATAAACTAATTCATACACACTTCTTAACTTGTTTTGTAAGAACATGACTGCGTTTCCCCACACATAAAAACACGACATTATAGGATAAAAATCATTATTACAATATCAAGAGCAATAATCAGCAGTAATAATTTGCCTTAAATACGGCTTATAACATTAGTTTCTAATGCCACCAAGTATGTGAGTTTGTGTGTGGTTTCAGCTGGTTCTACATTTTATTGTTTGAAAACATTAATATGTTTTAATAGATGTTATTTTTTAGAATTTCTGTCATTTACAGTAAAAACAACAGAACTGAAAATACTCATTTTCTTAAAACAAAGTTTTTCCCACCAGACCCAGGACAGCTGCAGAAAGAACTAACCAGGTGCCGTACAGCTCAGCACAAACACACACACACACACACTACATGACATGATACAGCAGACAGACGGTCAACATCTTCTGGACTCCGTCTCTGTCCTGCAGGTATCTGTTCACTCTGCAGATCAAGCAGGATCTGTCTAATGGCAGTCTGACGTGTAATGATAACAGTGCTGCTCTGCTGGTTTCATATCTTCTTCAGGGTATGTAGAATTTCCCCCGTAGCTTGACTTTGATGTGTGTGTGTGTGTGTGTGTGTGTTTCAGTTACACTCTTGATGGTTTAGAGTTTAACCCTTTCATTGCTGTGTGTTTTTGCCTCCATATAATTTCTTAGGCCTTCTCTTTTTCTATAAGCTTGAATAACAAAATAAAGGCATAGAACAATGTGTTTCTGCAGCAGAGATTGGGGACTATGTAGAAGAGCTGGACAAGCAGCATTTGGAAAACAAGAGGTACATCCCAAACCAGGAGTGCCTCCACAAAAAGATCACACGTTTCCATAAGAGACACAGGTAATGTCACCTATGTAGTCATTCAGAGGTCCAAACTGAGCAAAAACATGTAATTTGGTGCAGATGCTGATATTTATACTTCCAAAAAGTAAGATGTAATTCTGGTAGCTTGTAATGTCAATCAATGAGATCTTTATAACATAATAAAATGAGGTATCTATATCTGCCAATCATATGTCTTAGTAAGATGATATCTAAATGCTTAGTTTTATGATCAAAACTGTAGTTTTTATTGTGGGAGGCAAAACATGTAATCCAATGCAATACAACGATATGCATTTATAGCTTTTGAAATTAGCCATTTATGTGTATGGGTACAGTAAAAACTGTTCAAAATGTGGATTCTGTTAGATCATTAGACCCTGTGTTAAACCCCTCTAACAGCCATTCATTAAAAAAAGACAAAATGTCACGTTATTTAAAGAAGAGCTTCATGCATCAGTAAGTAGAAAATTATTAAATATTTTAATGCAAGTACACACACACACACACACACACACACACATTCTGTATGATTTATAAGCTTTTGTACCCATGGGGGCCTCAATTTATGTCCCCACAGTGACACGAGTCCCCATGAGTCTGTGTGCACTCAGGTTGAAGTCCCCACCGGGATAGAAAAACATGAACACACACACACACACTCTCTCTCTCTCACACACACACACACACACTTGATATTATTATAAGAAAGGTTCATATTTTTTGTTGTTGGATAGTCATGAGACAGTTTCTAGTCACATTTTTGTACTCAGTTGAGGTGGAAACGGGCTTCTATAATTGTGGCTGTAATTTCAAAGTTATTTTACGTTTATTCAGTACATTTCATAGACTTACATAGTAAGTGCATTACATCATTTTTGTTGGTTTTTACATACAGAGGGATGAGTGCAAATCATTTTCTGTGGTACAGTAACTCACACTTTGTCTCAGATGCTGACTTAACATACTTTTACCTTAAAAACAACAGAGAAACAATAACCCCCTGGATTTTCTCTGTGCTGCAGAGGTCAGTCCCCAGCTGAAGCGGAGAGTCAGCTGCTCGAGGTGGCCCGTAAGCTGGACATGTACGGCATTCGACCGCATGCAGCCAGCGATGGAGAAGACATGAGGATCAATTTGGCTGTCACTCACTCTGGAGTGCTGGTTTTTCAGGTATGGGCTATATGAGTAATAATAATAATAAATATAGCTCCAAGCAGCCATTATCAGGGTTCAAGTGCTTTAAGGCCTTAAAACACGTGTAAAAAGGTATTATGTTTTATTTAGCAAGCCTGTAACCACCTAGATCAGAGATGGAAAAGTACAATACAGGCAATTTACTACAGAAATATATGGTTTTTAAAGCTTTATAGCGCCATCTATAAAAATTAGCATGCTTGTTTAGAATCATATGTTGCACGTACTCACCTCATTTTGTGAAGTTTTGAGTTTTCGTTTAGGCTTTTCGGTATATTTGGCCACGTTCCGATCGGCCTCCGTTAACTTTGTCCAATAAGTGTTCAAAATTAATTGGTCGACGGCGGCGGTGTTTTTCGAGATACGCAAATGTCCTCATAGACAATTGCGGCACCTTGGACCAAGACACCGCATGCAAATTTTCAAGTCAATCGGACTGACTGTTGCGTAGCTATAGCTGTTTTCATGTTTTTTGTTTTTTTTTCATTTTATAGCACCCCCAAGTGGCCAGTCGCCACGTCCTTTTTCACACGCCACAGACTGAGCCTGTACATAGGTGTACCAAGTTTGGTGAAATTATGTCATTCTGTTGAAACATAATAGCCGTCATGAATCAAATTTTTTTTTTGATTAATTATTGGCAATCAGACTCCAGAGAATCTTTCTGCACTGGTTCGGTTCCGATTGGGCGAAAATCCTAGGACTAGTTTGCAAAAGTAGGTTTTTTCCAAAAATCCAAAATACCTGAAAATTGCAGTCTAACGATCAAATTGAGCCAAGGATTCCAACGATATAAGACACTTGAGTCTGTGACGAACGGTTTAGGAGTTATGATTAAGTAGATTTTGTACTTTTCAACGCTGTAGCGCCCCCGTCAGGCCGATTGGGGCGAGCTTTGGTGATGTTGTAGACAGGGTGGGTACTACCATCCCTCAAAGTTTCAAGTCTCTACAACTTACGGTTTGGTCTGCCCGATCACTTTTAGGGGAGAATCCTGATCTTTGAAAATCCTAACAATTACAATAGGGGTTCAGTTATCATGGCGCAACGCTCTTGAACCCCTAATAAGGGCAGGTTTTAACATCTTTCAACATTGTCAAATTTTCACACCCAACAAACTCCTGTTAACTACTATCTTCTATGGGTTTTTTTAGGGCAATACCAAAATAAATACTTTCAGCCAGGCCAATATCCGTAAACTTAGCTTCAAGAGAAAGCACTTATTGATAAAACTTCATGCAACGATTGAGGTAATTATTGTTGCTCATATAATTTCTTAATTGTTTTCAACAAAATGTAAATCTGAATATCCATTGCTGTTTCTGTGACACAAGGAACAAACCGGAAAATGTTTTTGTCGTCGTGTCTGCTCAGGCGTCCTCCAAGGACATCGTAGAGTTTGCCATGGCCAGTCGTGACGTCTGTAAGGCCTTCTGGAAGATGTGTGTGGAATACCATGCCTCCTTCCGTCTTTCTGAGGAACCAAAGGGCAAGCAGAAATCGCTCCTCTACAGCAGGGGATCCTGCTTTAGATACAGGTACTGTCAGAAACATTGAGACTATGGAATATTGCCATTTAATGTTGTTCTGGTGTGCTAACCTGCAAAGGCAGAAAACAGTGAAAATCCATGTCAAATCAATCAAAATTGGTGTAAAAGATGCTGCAGATTTATAAGCTTGTACTCAGCATGATTGCAAGTGTGACATCGCTTTTATGCAACTATATACAAGAAGTTAATATAGAGTATGTTATATTTCAGACAAAATATGAAACATCAACACTCTTGGAACACTGTTTTTTTAGTCAGATGGTATCATCAGTCTTCCTTTTATCCATGGATCCCTGTACTCTATACACACTCACTGGACACTTTATTAGGTACACTTTGCTAGTAGCGGGTTGGACCCTCTTTTGCCTTCAGAACTGCCTTAATTCTTCATGTCATATTCAACAAGCTGCTGGAAACATTGCTCAGAGATTTGGGTCCATATTGTCATGATAGCATCACGCAGTCGGCTTGGCTGCGCATCCATGATGTGAATTTCCCGTTCCAGCACATCCCAAAACTGCTCTATTGGACTGAGATCTGGTGACTGTGGAGACCATTTGAGTATAGTGAACTCACTGTCATGATCAAGAAACAGTTTGAGATGATTTGAGCTTTGTGACGGTGAATTATCCTGCTGGAACCCAGCAAACACAGAGCGTTCCCCCAACGTTCCCATTTGGTTATTTGGGAACCAAATAAGAACGTTCTCTGTATGTTCTTTTTGCAACCTAAAGAGAACCTTCCCAGAACGTTCCCTGCAGGTTATTTTTAACCGTATGTTATGCTGAAATGTGTCACTTTTCATAAAGTATATTTTGCAGATACAGTTTATTAAACCTTGGATTAGATCAGTGAACGAATTATAATTTCCAGATAAATCCAATTTTATAGTTAAAAATATTAAGGCAAGGTTAAGCGTAGTATGAAAAGCATGCAGATCATAAATACGTAGGTTTGTAACTTCTTTACTTCGTGCCCCTGATCTGCACAAAGTAATTGAAAACTTAACGTCATTTTCATTTTGCTGACTGACTAACATTAGTTTATCGGCCTCTTTATTGAATAATTGCTTGTAATTAATAATACATATAGGAGAGTAATTAGTGTGATTTCGGAGAGATTTGACATGTCTAATTGAACATGAAGTTAACCGAGTTTTTTGTTTACTGACCAAACGAGAGAAGCACGGCCCACTAATTCAGTGGTAAGAAATTAATGTAATGTCATCCTATAGTTAGTCACATAATTGTTATTCATTTTTTAAATATCTATGAATAAAATAAAGTCATTGATATTGTAAAATCTGTTGCTGTGGTACACTGATACAAGTTATGAAATCTTACATAATAATGGTTAAAATCAATCTTATTTAATCCTCCATATGACAATTTATGTGCTCTGATTATTTCTATTGACAATAGTTTAAAACAAGACATGGTTTGTTACTGATTATTGACGTTCATTCATCCGTCTTCCATGCCAATATGTTAAGGGAACGTTATGGGAAGGTTAGGGGAACGTTCTGTAAACCTAAAAAACATTCTATTTTCGTAACAAAAACTTTCTTGGCTAACCAAAAACAAACGTTACAAATACACCGATCAGGCATAACATTATGACCACTGACAGGTGAAGTGAACCGATTATCTCTTCATCACGGCACCTGTTAGTGGGTGGGATATATTAGGCAGCAAGTGAACATTTTGTCCTCAAAGTTGATGTGTCAGAAGCAGGAAAAATGGGCAAGTGTAAGGATTTGAGCGAGTTTGACAAGGGCCAAATTGTGATGGCTAGACGACTGGGTCAGAGCATCTCCAAACCTGCAGCTCTTGTGGGGTGTTCCCGGTCTGCAGTGGTCAGTATCTATCAAAAGTGCTCCAAGGAAGGAACAGTGGTGAACCGGCGACAGGGTCGTGGGCGGCCAAGGCTCATTGATGCACGTGGGGAGCGAAGGCTGGCCTGTGTGGTCCGATCAAACAGACAAGCTACTGTAGCTCATATTGCTCAAGAAGTTAATGCTGGTTCTGATAGAAAGGTGTCAGAATACACAGTGCATCACAGTTTGTTGCGTATGGGGCTGCATAGCCGCAGACCAGTCAGGGTGCCCATGCTGACCCCTGTCCACCGCCGAAAGCACCAACAGTGGGCACGTGAGCATCAGAACTGGACCACGGAGCAATGGAAGAAGGTGGCCTGGTCTGATGAATCACGTTTTCTTTTACATCATGTGGATGGCCGGGTGCGTGTGCGTGGCTTACCTGGGGAAAACATGGCACCAGGATGCACTATGGGAAGAAGGCAAGCCGGCGGAGGCAGTGTGATGCTTTGGGGAATGTTCTGCTGGGAAACCTTGGGTCCTGCCATCCATGTGGATGTTACTTTGACACATACCACCTACCTAAGCATTGTTGCAGACCATGTACACCCTTTCATGGAAACGGTATTCGCTATTGAGCTCTCTTTCACGTTGTCACGCTTTTTCACATTTATCCATATGTCTGCCCTTCTCTTTCTTCCAGACTTTTACATTTTTTAATGTTTTATGAGACATGCATGAAGCGCATGCCAACTTATGTCCTGTCGGGTAGATCAGCACTTTACAATTCAAATATGTGCATCTACAGCGTAGGACATCAGTTATGACTGGATCTCTTCTCAAATTATCCCTCCATAACATTTTTGTCTCGTTTTTATTCGTTAACAAATGTCAATAGATGTTCGTCAGTTTTTGTCATTCAAAACTGGTTTTTATTTAGTTTTTGTCTCGTTTTCATGAGTGAAAAAAATGTCATTGACGAAAATTATTTGTCAACTAAATTAACACTGAATTGAACTAATCCTGGCTTCTAAGCCCTGTCTGTGAAACCAGGCCATAGTCATTCAGTCGCACCCAAGTCCTGAAAAGTGAAGCCAAAGCACTTTGATCGCCCACTGGTGGCTGGATGCAGTATCGCTCATAAACCCCGTCCTCTCCATGTAATCGAATGGGACTTGAGTCAAACTAAGAAAAAACAATTACACTTCAAATAATTTCCAAAGATGGTTTCTGTCATTTGAGGTGGTTCTCATCATGCAGAGGTATGTTCAAGTGTTCGTCTCCCCAATAAGTTTGGTTTTAGTTATTAGATGCTATAAGAATGTGGTGTGACGTCTTGATTGACAGCTGTGCTTGCGAATGAGTGTGTGGGCACGGGAGTGTGGGCGGGACTTGAGGCCACGGCTCCACCTCAGGATCACCACTGCGCAGACTCCGGCTCCAAACGACGTAATCGGCAACGACCGTTACTGGGATATTTTGGCTTTATTTTTCTACAGTGGAAGGAATCAGAGGCGTCCATCTTTTTTACAGTCTATGGTAGCATCTGTAGCCAAGGCCATTAGCCACATAACCCTGTAAAGACTGACATATAAAATAATAGTCAGGAAAAAACACAATATTTGAACAGCAGTGGCCAAAAATGATGTCCAGCCCAGGAAAATTGACATCTTTACCCTTTATTCAAATATTATAGAAAATTTGTTAAAGATTTTGTAGTCATATTGAGTAGTTGTGCTTAATGTTTTATTTGTGCAGACATAATTTTTGGCCAGACTGTCATACAAAGAAATTATGAACACATGCAAAAACAACAGAGAACCAATGAATTTTTAATTGATTATGTTGTAGTCGATGTATGCTTTTTCCTGTGAGCTTTTTGTTTTTCTATGTATTTTGTTTTTTGCACTGTAAAATAAAACCTGTAGCTGTAGATTGTCTTTTTTGCCAAATAATTGTGTCAGATAAATACCTTAACCAAATATAGTTTTGTTCTTCCCTCATATTAAAAATATTTTCCTCATATTTTGATGGTTTAATTGGACTTGTTGGCTCATTAAAAACAAATATCCCCTCCGGACATCACTTTTGCCCTCTAATGTAGTGAGAATATGAAACACTCAAAGAGGAAAAACAACTCAGAAGCCTAAAATATGCGATATGGTGCATTTTGCTGATATTTATTTGGACAGAAAGCTTGTAATGTAAATTTATACATCGCTCTATATCTCCCCATAATATGTTTTAATAAGATATTGAAATGCTCTGTAGTTTTTATTGTGGGGGGCAAAAGACAATGCAATTCAATGATGAAATAAACTTTCCTCAAAAGCCTGATGATCATATTTGATATTTTGACATGATGTATGGATAATCAAGTAAACCCAAGTGTTCATCTAGAAATATTAAAGTTATTCTTATGTTTACTTTATAAAAATAAGTGCAGATTTCACAGCAGAAAGACACTTGAAATACGAGCTGAAAGTGGACGTTTGTACAATTGTTCTAAAGTCTAAACTATCAACCGTGGGAGTAAGTTTGCTAATAAAATGAAACCATGAAGTTTAAGAGGCTAAGTCAAGCTCTTGCTAATCACCGCCGGATTTGTTCAACTGAAAAAAAAAAAAAATCTTTGCACACTTTTTACATTTTCAAGGGCAAAATACAACAGTAAATCAGTAAATGGTCTTCTGTGGTGTAACAATCTTCTGGATCTGCTAAGACTTCCCAACCTTTAGAAACGGTTCTTCCACAAACTATAACCATCTCTTTTTCTCTAAAGTAAACAATGCCAACAAAAAACTCTTCTATCTCAACTTGTCTGGCTTACTTTTGGGATATATTTGGTTCTTGAATGATAAAATGCTTGTGATGTCGCTCATTTGTAAGTCGTTTTATAGAAAGGCACCAGCATTTATTTCTGTACTTTCTCCACTTTAGTCAAAAATCTTAAAGGAAATTCTAGAACCAACCCAAAAAAACACAAATCGACAAATATAAAATCTGTAAGAATCTGCTTGAGTTAGGTTCAGACTAGGGCTGTGCGATTAATCGAAATCATAATAAAATAGCTAAAATTGACCCTTTTCACATTTCCGGGTTTCTCAGAAGCGGAAGTCTAGTTGGGTAAACTTCTATAGCAGTGAACCAGAGACTACATTAAATATATATATTTTTGTGTTCCCATTTGCTCGAATAGCAAAAGAAAAACTATACAATAGTGTTTTTACAACTTTATAACAGAGAGATATTGATAACGGGAAGAGCGAAAGATGCCAATTTTACCGTCACCCCCACAGCCGATGTATTATAATCTTATTGTAATTTGTGTTATAAATGTTTAAAACATTGAAAAAAAAAAAAAAAAAAAAAAACTTTGCAGGATTTGCGATGCTGATGACCGTTAAAATGCGTCATCACAGTCTGTGGAAATGGTCCATTTTTAAACCGCAGAAATCGCGATTTTCCCGCCATTCAGTGAGCAATCTGAATGCAGCGAGAACAGAACACTGTTAGGTTACGACATGGAAGAAAGCGCAGAAACAGGGAATGTGAATTCAGGGCATGATAAGGATTCGGTGCCAAAAAAACAATTAACATCCGTTGTTTGGGAATATTTTGGACGCAGAGATGATGTATCATAGAGATAGGTAATTTACAAGACTTAACTATCATCTCAGATAACAATATTTGGTTCCCAGAACAGACATCCTAACGTTCTCTATTGGTTAGCCAGGAAAGTTTTCTTTACGTAAATAGAACGTTCCCTGTTGGTTTGGAGAACGTTCCCCTAACCTCTTTACTCCTATATCATTTACCCTGCTGTACGTCAGTAATCGTCCAGCATTCCCGCGGCCCATATGGTATAAGCGGCATGGAAGACAGATGAATGGACGTCAATAATCAGTAGCCTACTACAAACCATGTCTTGTTTTGAACTTGTTTAATCAATAGAAATAATCCAAGCACATAAACCATATGGAGGATTAAATAAGATTGAAATTATGCATTAATAATATGTAAGATTTCGTAACTTGTATCACTGACACTGTACCACAACCAGGTTTTACGTTTAAGTGCCAAATAACAATGACTTCAACACAATATGGGGTTTTAAAATATGAATTTTATTCACAGACATTAAAAAAAATGAATAACGATTACTTTAACTGAGATAACATTACATTAATTTCTTACCACTGAATTAACGAGACGTAGCCTACTTCTCTCTTTTGGTCAGTAAACAAAAACTTCTCGGTTAACATTGTCTTCAATTACTTGTCAAATCTCTCTGAAATCACACTATTTACACTCGTATATTTATTAATTATAACTTATTCAATAAAGATCGACAAACTAATGTTAGTCAGTAAAAACGAAATGACCGTTAATTTTTAAATTACGCGAGTGCGTGTCTTTCTGTGGAAGACAGAAGAAAGCGCGTGCTGGAGAAGCGCGTGCAGATCAGAGACGCGCAGTAACGAAATATACAAATAAACCCGCGTATATGTTATAAAAAATAAAATCTAAAAATAACCTGCAGGGAACGTTCTGGGAAGATTCTCTTTAGGTTATAAAATAAAACCCAAAAATAACCTGCAGGGAACGTTCCGAGATCTCTTTAGGTTACAAAAACACAACCAATAGAGAACGTTCCCAGAACGTTCTTATTTGGTTCCCCACAAAAATAACCAAACCATATGGGAACGTTCTGTGTTTACTGGGATGGCGGCAAAATAGAGTTGGGGTCATTCACACAGAACGCGTTTTGCGGTTAAAAACATGAGATACAGGTCTATGCGATTTAAAAAAAGTTATTTTACTTGAGCGCCACTTGTCAGATGTTGCAAAAGATGCGATAGACGCGAGCGCAACGTTAAGACTAGCGTGTGTTTACATAAAAAACAATGACACATTCCAAACCAGGTGAACAAAAATTGATAATACATTTGCGAACTGCACAACATACGAAAACAGTTCAGAAAGGCATAAAGATATAACCGCCACCCACGTATCATTTATGCAAATATATTGTGCCCGCAAATATGAAGCGCTTCCAGAATTTTTTTTTACAGACAAGTGTGTAATATATGTAATAACCCAGAATATATATAAATATAATTTTCAAAATCACAACATTGATAAAAAAAAATAGTGATAGAATTTTGTCCATATTGCAGTCCTAGTTCAAATGAATGTTAGTTAGAATATCCCTGCCAGCTTTTTTTTTTTTTTAAGTTGCCAGCCAATGCCAGCATTTTTACAAAACTTTCATGGCCCCCAGAATATTTTGTCGTATGAATATCTGAACATGCAATATATTAAAAGAAAGAACAGACCCTCTGCTTTTAAACATTTTTTATTCTAGCTTTATGCATTTTTTATCAACACTTGAATGTGGGCATTTCATTAAAAAAAGCAACATTTTGAGCAAAAAGCTGAGAAAATCGTGTTTTTGTCAAAGACTTTTTCCAGATATTTTTTTACGATTTATTTACGATGATCAAAACCAAAGTCCCTTTTCAAGGAAAGTCTGTTCACTCGGCGGCCATATTTGCAAGACCAAGTCCTATCTATTTGAATGGGGGAATCCTGGAATCTCAAAAACTGCTTACCGAACTCACAATTAAATAACATATTTCAAATCAGCAACAAAATCTAACATGAACTGTCCCATAAATGTTGTTTCCTATCACCAAATAACGTTAAAAAAGGCGTATTTTACAGGCTAGACAAGCCAATGCGCATGTGCAGTCCTAAGCGTGAGTCTCAGGTTTCTATGGGAACCGGAGCTTCTAAAGGCAGCTGCAGTGACGCAATGACTTTACCAATCAGCGATTGGCCCTTTTACCTCAGAAGGCGGGACTATTCCGCCATATTGCGCGTTGCAGTTTCGCCCATTCATAAATAATAGGAGTGAACTGTCTTTCTGTATCTATAGTCTTTGATTATATGCTGTTTAAGGTTGATGATCGCGTTATTTTACATATATGGCTTGTTTCTGCTTCTTCCTCACGTGTTTTGATCAGGAGATTCTGTACTCGTTCAGAAGATGTGTAATAGTGCCCCTTACCGTATAACACAGAAAACACGTTAATTTACATAAATGGCGGGGAAAGAGTTGAGATGATCTTAGAAGTTCAATTAACATTCACTTTCTTTGACACTTTAGAATATATTTCCACATATTTATCAGAACTATATTACACCTACTTAAGTATTTTGTGTTCCATTTTTAATTCATACAGAATTATAGACACATTTTAAATAAATCTGATCTATTGGAGATACTCTGTGATTTCCTCAATGTTATCAGTGTTAATCAAGAAGGGGGGGAAAAAAAAAGACACACTGGAATGTCATAACTTAAATCTTTATTTGCCACACCAAACAAAAACTAATTTGTAACAGTTGATGTCAAAAAAAAGCAAAAAAAAAAGAAAAGAGAAGAACAGCATCTGTATGATACAGCCTAGAAAGATTTCTGTCTGGCGTCTTAAATTTACAAAAGCTCTGGTGAAGAAATGTACAAAACCTAGCTTCTGCATCTACATTTTTCTATAAAGAAATATACAAATCTCCTACTAAACACCTTTATTGCTCTAAAATCTTCCAGCAGTCTGGCACCGTGTGAAAACGTCGTCTTAAAGCTGTTTGAGAAGACAACGACATAATATACATAAAAAACGTCAACTTCAGGCACTATGGGATGCAACGTTGGCACAGTCTCTCCAGGCCAACAGGAGCGAACGACGACATTGCCACCGCACCAGCAATGGCACCCGTGTGTTTCTTTACAAGCTTGGCCAAAAAAAAAAAGAAAGAAGAAAAGTCCCTCATCGCAGGAGATTACATAAAACGAAGAGCTTGAGTTCTATACCGCAGCCTAGCATGGAGTCGAATCACTTGCCGTCACTTTGGGTAGCGTGTAGAAACGTCCCCGTTGGTTAAAGAAGCCGGATCCCTTGAGATCTACTCAAAGTAAGAGGAAAGAGCGCTCTGAAACCAAACAACACCCATACAAAGTGTGCGCAAGTGCATGTTTCCTTCAAAAATACAGTATAGCTCTACTCTTGTATAAAAATATTAGCTCAAAAAACGAGACACTGTAAAAGAGGGCATTACTGAGGAATCAAATCCTGTACGCACAAGTTTAAGACCAATTTCCTTGCCGATTAAAAGTGAAAGTCCCTCTAGTTGTGGGCCAGAAGTGGAGGCAGCTTTCGCACAGCAAAACTCCTCTCGTTTCTCTTGATCTTCATTAAACAGGAGCCGTTTTTTCTACTCTTAATGATTGTTTAGATGAGGTATTTCTATTCATCTTGACTGATATGATATGCATGTAATCCCATACAGCAGTTCTGCAATGCTACAGTTAACAGTGTGTCGAGAGAGAAATCCCAAACCAAGACGAACAGAAAGGCACTGTTGATCTCTCAAACATATATATTATTGATCATAGTTTAAAACGTAATAATAAAGTAATGGATCGGGACATCAGATACATATAAATAAATGCGAACCAAAAGATTTAGCTAACGCAGCTCTACTTAACCAGTAAGGATATTTTGTGTCTTTCAAAAGTAAAATGCTGAATAAAATAACAGTAACACACACATCCTTGGGCACCAGCAGGAGACTAATATAAAAGCATGTGGCAAAATTGTATAAATACAGTTGAACACACACTATATTTATATATAATATATATTTCCATTCTTTGGGACAAGAAGAGCAGGATTCCTTTTGGTTATGATGCGATAGTGTGTTCTCTGTACAGGTGTGAGTGTGTTAAGGTGCAGTCATCGGGGGCTGACAGCAGAAGCGTGGCGTCTTCCCACTAACTCACAGAGAACCTACAGACACAAAACAGCACGGATCACACGTCAGCAAACTGGCCACGACAATATCTGATGCATCTCGAGACGGGTAGGACAAACTGTGCTCATTTCTGCGATCAATAGTTGCTGTTTGAGCATGAAAAAGCTCTGCAAAGTCATAAATGAAATCTATGACAATGTTTCTTGACCACCTTTTTTTCCCCCATGACTAAGACAAGACGACACCAACGTCATTAAACGATAACTGTGACTATCACGCAATATCGCGGACGAAAAAACTAAAAATGTAGTTTAACTTTAAACTTTCACTTTGTTTTTGTTGAATAAAAGGAGACGACAAAACATTACAGACTGTTTTTAACTAGGGGTGTGCATGAATAGTTGAATATTCGATCTGTAATTAATATTAGAAGAATAAAAATACTATTCGAATTTTACTGCGTTGCTTTGCTGATCGTAAATGCAGTGAATCCATGATAAATCCCTCTAAAACCCGCAGTTATAACTAAATCCACTGGGTGGCGCTGTGGAGTGCGTAAGTTGATTGTATTTGATCACAATGTCGTCGTCTGCCTCGCGATGTTTGGAATTACTTAGAAGAAAATTGAAAAATGATCTTACAGTTACTTTTGATAAAATGAATTAATGAAACTGAGCTATCATAATATCACGACCCCAATGAGAAATCACATGAAATCTAAACACCAGGCGAATGAGGAAAGACAGCTGTCCATCACTGCATCACGAGTGCAGGTGAGCGCAGCTGTACCCCGAGCGAGAGCACGTACATGATCATGGGTGTAGATTACGCGGGATTACGCATACATTCGTCCCCCGCACTTTTACCGGGTTTCACCGGTCCTAGTCGACCTGCTCCGAGCGGGATTCGAACCGGCGTCAACTGCGCATTAACAAGGACGCTACAGACAGCAACCATTAACATCAGTCGCGCCTCTTGAGGTCAGGGGAGAGGAGGTTTACTCGCACCGCTCTTACTGGCCTACGTCTGTTACACGGGCAAGTGTATTTACGTAGAAGCCAACGGGAATAAATCTAGATTTAAATTCAAAGACACAAAATAATCTAAGCATGACCTGTCATTTTATTCGTATCCGAAAACGAGGCGATCGGAACACTCTCGTGCAACTCATACTCGAAGCCGGAGGGCGCTCGCTCACAGAAAGTCCAAAACGGATTCGTAGAAGTAATACCCTGTCACGTTCCGACGGCATTCAGCGCTGTAGCAGAAGCTGAATAAAAACGAATCAGACTGATAAACGTGACGACAAACACACGATTGCAACAATATATGGTTTGTGTGTGTTTTTCAAGCCATCTCAAGGTATTTATTGACAATAAAATATATGAATAATGCAGTGCTAATTGACAGCCTTTTTAATGTTTAGTCTCTTCTGCTCACCAAGGCTGCATTTATTTGATCAAAAATACAGTTAAAACAGTAATATTACGAAATATTATTCCAATGTAAAGCAGCTGTTTTCTATGTGAATATATAGTAAAGTGTAATTTATTCCTGAATTTTCAGCATCATTACTCCAGTCTTCAGTGTCACATGATCCTTCAGAAATCATTCTAATATGATGATTTGCTGCTCAAAAAACATTTATGATTATTATCAATGTTGAAAACATTTGGGCTGCTTAAAAATGCTGTGGAAACCATGATGCATTTTATTTTTCTTTGATGAATAGAAAGTTTAATGAACAGCATTTATTTGCATTTATTAAATAGAAATCTTTTGTAATATTATATCACTTGTGATCAGTTTAATGCATGTTTGATGAATAAAAGTATTAATGTCTCTCTTTTTTAATCTTACCACAAATGTTTGAATAGTATCATGGTTTCCACAAAAATGAAGCAGCACAACTGTTTTCAACATTGATAATAATCATAAATGTTTCTTAAACATTAAATCATCATGAATGCTTTCTGAAGGATCATGTGACACTGAAGACTGGAGTAATGATGATAAATTCAGCTTTGATCACAGGAATAAATTACACTTTACTATATATTCACATAGAAAACAGCTGATTTACATTAGGATAATATTTCACTGTATTACTTTTTTTACTGCAGTTTTTATTAAATAAATGTAGCCTTGGTGAGCAGAAGACTTCTTTCAAAAACATTTAACAATTGTAATGTTTCCAAACTTTTGATAGGTACTGTATATTTTCTGCCTTATTCAGTGAGATATATATTTTATATGTATTTTTACATTGCATAAAATCCATGGGGACTTAATGCACAAGTGTTTGTAGTACATAAACCAATCATAAAATTGGCATAAAATATAGGGAAAAAATATTATAGATATTAGTGGTTATTGTTCAGCAGTGTATTTGATATCTTACCGAATTAAAAGCAAGAGATGAGAAATTAAATCTGTCAATTAGACAAAAGTCAGGAAAAAAAACAAAACAGGTATTACACCTGACATTTCTGTCCCCCTCACTTCTGAAAAGATGGCTACGCCCCGTATATGATAGCAAATGATCTCGAGACACACGTTTGGTCGAGGGTGTAAGAACAGAAAACACAAAGTGCTGTTAGAAACTTCTCTTAACACCGTTATCTGTGTGTCTCTGCAACGTCTGTCAGCGGGGAGCATTTCTCACCCGAGAGGATAATATCATCCACATGAGATTATTGTTTTTCTCAACATGAAAATGTGAAACAATATAAACACGATAACCATACACCGACTCGAGTGTATATGTACGTTCTGCACGATAACTGGAGTCTGCTTTATTAGCGTTTTTTCCTCTCGCGCTGCTTGAGCTTATAATGCTTTTGTTCTTTAGGCCTATATTATTTGTTTACACATATTGTTTAATGTTTTAAACTGAAAGAAAACCTTAAGATATAACGTAAGCTTGTTGTGTACTACATTGCCTAATCGTAAGCTTGTTCAGAAATGGTGACGACAACTTGATGAATAATAAAAAAAACAAAAAACGTCTCTCATTTTCTCAAAATAACGTCATTTAAATAACGAATATTCGAATATTTGTTTTTTATGAGCCCAAATATTCGCATACAATATTTTGGGAAAATAGCCATCCCTATTTTTAACAAGCCGCAACGAGCTTTCATGTTTGCGGTTGCCAGATTTCAAGAATTTAATGACTTCGGTCATTTTTGACTGAAATTTTTTACATGCTTTTTATTATCAATACTTAATTAAGTGTAAATAACATATTTTCTAAGCGATAGATGATATTTACACCATGTAAAAGTAGCAGTTCTTTGCAATATGTGTAAATAGTAATTACATACAATATATACTTTATTTTGACACTTGCACCTCAGTATTGTTGTACATTAACAGGATGCATTAATAACATAAGAGTGTAAATTATTATATTTATTAAAATTATTAAAAGATGCCACCTTAATGGGACAATAAAAGCCCTCCCTACACCGACCCCTAACCCTACTCAATAAATACTCTTATTATTATTAAACATTTCGTTAGGCACTTTATTTCCACTTTTAGAACATTTTCTTCATCATTATTGAAAGTAAATGCCTTTCCGGTGTGATATGTGATGGGAAAAGGGAGAAGAGCGAGCTCGGCAAAAGGCGGATTCGAACCCAGGTCGATCGCGTCAAAAGCTATATCCTTTGACTTTGAAATACGTGCGTCTTTTTAAATCTTGTTTGGCCCAACCAGGCGTTGTTAGGCGGAGCTAGTGCGAATAGCACTTACCAACAAGGCGCGCTGTTTGCACTTGGTTACTCCGTTTCTGTTTACCCTCTGGTGCTCTTCGGTCATTTTTGACTGAAAAGTTTTACATGCTTTATTATCAATATTTAATTAAACCATTAAAATCGGAATCCAGAAATCTCAAAACAGAAAACACAAAATTTGGTAAAAAATTAAACAGAATTTGAAATCGAATTTTCATAGGGCCCTAAACATGTAATTTTAACTTTTAATAAATTGTTATAGTGTATAAGTTTCATGATTTAAATTAATTAGACATGTTTTTTGATTACTAAAAATGTAATTTAACCATTAAAATGGAGTCCAACTACACTCCATCTAGATGACATAATTTAACAACAGTATTTCACCTCTCTGCTTCAGATGTGGTGCAGAAGAAGGAACATCTCTGCGATCTACCTGGTTGTGCCCTAAAGTGAAGGTGTTTTGGGTGCAAGTATGTGACAGTATATCACAGATTCATGGAACTGATTTTCCAGTGGATCCAGAGGTGTGTTTATTGAGTAATTTTGCCAACTCTAATCTGCGAAATAGCCATTAAGCTCAGTGAAATGTTGTTAATAATAGCTAAAAAATGTATTGCTTTGAAAGGGAAAGCAGACACTGATGTGCCTATTGTGCTGTGGTTGTCGGAGGTCTGCAGCTGTGTAGCTTTAGAGAAGATCACATATTCAATGAGGGGCACGGGTGAATTATTTTATAAGATCTGGAAACCCTTTTTGAATTATATAAATATAGTGCCACATGATTTGATAAAGTTGAATTAACCATTTTACATTGTATCTCCATTTTCCTTTCTTTAGTTTTCTATGAAAACGTATTTCATAGGGCCCTAAACGTGATTTTTGTTAAACTTTTAAAATATTGTTAAATCATATAAGTTTCATGCTTTCAATTAATTAGACATTTTTTGATTACTAAAATGTTATTTAATTTAAGTAAAACAAAATTAAAATGAAACTAATTAAAAAAAAAAAAATAATAATTCAAAGGGCCCTACTTGAGCACCATATGAAAGAAAAAAAAAAAATGCATGGCACGACCCTTTCAATCTTTACACAAATTCAAGGTCAGTAAAATGCATTCAGACTCCTAAATTGAAGAGCGCTACATGATCATGTAGTGTGTGTCTGACCTCTGCACTCTCTCCAGGATGTGGCTGATCATCCGGTCCGTGACACCAGGACAGAGGTCCTCAGCCACGTGCAGGCTCTTCTCCAGCTCCTCCAGAACGCCTCTCGTCAGGTCGTCGCCTCGCTGCTGGGACTTCAGCTGCAAAAAGGACACACACTCATGTGCTGCTCAACACTGGAAGGATTCTCATGTCAAATGAAGATTCAGAATGGCTTCTGTTTTTACTTCTGTTGACCTCTAGAACATGAGACTACCTCGCCTACCTCAGAAAAAACAGGAGCCATGACGGTGGTTAAGCTGACGGACTTCTGCTGCAGTTCTTCGCCCTGAAGGAAGGCCATCAAAAGACACAAACATGCTCTCAATTAACCGGCTTCAGAATTTCAACACTGAATATCCGAATCATCATCCAGAACGAACCATTCCGTTGGGCTGCTTCTTCTCTGGCTTCTTCTTTCGAACGGTAGTGAAGGACCATTCAGGAGACGACTCGTTGTCCTTACTGCTGCTCTCTCTGTTGGGCACACACACACACACACCAACAGATCAACACCACATCGAGATGCTCGGCTCAGAGTAGTTTCATCAATTTAGGGTGTGTTCACACTTGTAGTTTGGTTTGCTTGTTTCGCTTTGTCAGAACCAAAAAGACAAAACATTTAGTCCTGGTCCGCTTGGCGTTCACACTGGTATTTTAACGCCAAACCTAAAGGCACTCACTCACATTTGCGACTTAAAATAGATGTGTGCGAACTGTACAATGTATTTGAGCACGTGTGCGAATTTTCTTAAAATGTAAGATCATAAAAAATCTTAAATTCCTTAAATGGTATAACAAGCGTCTTAATGATCATTTTAAGGCGTCTTATATTTTTGGGATGGAAAAACAAATCGCGATACTGCCTAATGTGATTATTAAACTTCAAAAGCCTACGATTTCATTAAATGAATGCACGAGCCTGTAGATCGCACAACAGCGACACGTTCAGGATTTGAAACATGAAGATTAGAGCTCAGTTAGCTTGAGATCAGTTCACAATCAATGAATAGCGCACATTTATGCCAAGCGATTGCTTATGAACTAATGCTGATCAATTATGACACTGTTTACTTTACGGTGTTTATATTGTAATATGTTGCATATGGTTGTAAGAATGCATATTTTATCTCCCTGAATTTGAATGAGCAGCTGCATTAATAAAGCATAGACATTTCAAAATAAGAGTCCCATGTATTTCAGGCTCGTTTATTAAATAAAAGTCACGCAGTGTTTCCGATTTCCTCCCCGGTTATTATTTGGTTACACAAACTGTGTGTAATTTAATTTCCATTTATTTTAAAGGTGCAGTGTGTAGTATTTATGAAGATCTATTGACAGAAATGCAATATAATATACATAACTATGTTTTCAGTGGTGTATAAAGACCGTTATGTTTTTATTATCTTAGAATGAGCCATTTCTATCTACACACACCGCGGGGGTCCCCTTACTGTGAAATCACCGCCATGTTTCTACAGTGGCCCTAAATGGACAAACTTCTCTACAGAGCGCTAGTCACTCTCTGCTGTCTCGACGACATCTTTGTCCTGTGTCGGCCACCGTAGCTTCTCTATGGGCTTCAAAAGGGAGGGGTGAGCGGTTGCAATTCACAACATCACCACTAGATGCCGCAAAAATTCACACACTGCACCTTTAAAGTTTTTCAATTTAGGAGCATAGGTGCTCCTTGGGGAAAAAAAGTAAGCATCAAGCCCTGGCTTAAAGGCACAAGGATACGTTCACAACCTGATTGGTCGGCTTTTATGATGTATATTTTGCGACAGAACATCCAAATCAATGCTGTGTGCTGGGCTAAACGCGCTCGTTGTGTGTGCGTAGCTACATATGATGGTATTCAGACCAGCTGAGATCTCGTGAAGAGCTTATAAAATGTGTAAAAGTGTCAAAACAGTGGCAGGAATCCCTCCGTCACACACACAAACGCAGATCTGCTGTGAGGAGACGTGGTTCTGACGCCTGTACCAAACTGTGATGGGTGACAAGGCTTGAGCATTCTGTCATTTTAGGCGCATCTTGTGGCATGTCCTGTTTTTGGTTGGTTTACATGTCTTTGGTCCGTTTGATATTTCATTTGAACCAGAGTTGGTTTGGATGTGGACCGAGACTCAGTCCTCTTGTTTGGTGCACACCAGGGTTCAGATGGCAGCGTTCACACTTATTCAAATGAACCGCACTAACAGAGCAATCGCACCAGGGTTCGTTTTAATCCAACCAACCAAACCAGCACTGTGTGTGTCCCTCAAGTTGTTTGGATTGTGATTAAAATGCAGTGGTTGCCTCTAATATCCAATGGCTACACATTTTTTTGTTTAAGGCTAATTTGGTCAGTTATAGAACAAAAGAATTTGCTTAAACAAACAAAGAAAAAAAAAACGGCAACCGGCATCAGAATCGGCCAATTTGCGTTAAAAAAAAAAAAAAAAAAAAAAAAAAACTGGAATTGGCCATAAAAATCTAAATATGATATTAAATAAAACATTATTTTAAAAATCTAATAAAGTCTTTTCGCTGTTTTTTTTAATAGTTTCCTTGCAAACTATGGTTCGTTTGTAAAAAAAAAAAAAAAAAAAAAAAAAAAAAGGGTAATTCGCACCACACATGGTGACATTTGTTCCCTCAATGTAAAATGAGTTTGACACCCCTGATCCAGAGCAACTTTTTAGGGTGTCGTACCCCGAGGCATTTAACACCCTTCTGCGTATCCCCTCTCCTCCACCTGTTCCATTATGGGACAATATCTGCCCCTTAAATAGATTTACAGGTGCATTTTTTACCTTTATAAATAAGTTTATAAAATAAATAATGTTTTAAATAAGAACATGTTCTAAAGAGAACTATGGAATGATGGTAAAAATGATTACTTTTGATGATGACTTAAAAATTATAATTAAAAATATTAAAAATTCTACTTTTAAATATTAAACTAAAGGCACCAGTGGGTGGCAGTCTTGAGTGAGTCATCGAGCATGAATGGGCCATTGAAACGGTGTCTGCGTCTGAAATCTCATGCTCTCTGGAGTATGTACTTATTTTAAATAAGCAATTCATGGTGGCTAAAAAAAATAGGTTCTATATTATAGTATGAATGTAATCCGGACGTACTACATTCACCATGTTGTCATTATCATGTGACCTACCAGCTTCACCTCCATTCACAACTCCTCTCCCGTGGCCTCATGGGATAGTAAAGTGTCCATCGTGTGCACACTTCAGAATCTCTCCGGAAGAAGATCCGGGTACTTTTTGCCTACTCTTTTACGAGTACTGTGAATTCAGACACTACTCGCCTCACATTTTTCGCCTACTATATAGTAGGGAAGTGTGAGATTTCAGATGCAGCCATTGACTCACAAATCGTTCAAAGCCGCAGATTCATTCACTAATGAAATACACCGTGTTTTGCTAGGAGATGCACAACAGCTCTGCTGTGGCTTTCGTCTGGAACTATTATTTCATTGCAAAATAGAGCAAACAATACTGACAATACTGTTTAAAATGCACGTCACGTTTGTGTTTGCGTTCAGTTTGTTGAGCTGTTGTATAAAATCAATGCACATTTGCAATTGCATGGATATTTGGGAAAAAATGCACTATTGCTCATATAATATATTATACTGTATCGAAGAGAGCCTTAAATCGATCTCTATGCACAGTCTGTGTCTATAGGTACATTGTCGAGAACGGCAGTAATGTAGCGTGATTTGCTAAGGCAGCACACGCTGCTTATGTGGATGCAGTCAGTTTTGACCACAAAAGATGAGGTAATCCAATTGGATGTCATCAGGGTTTGAAATTAACACCTGCCAACCCGCCAAATGCAGGTAAAAATCAACTGTGGCGGGCGGGTAACGCTGTCAAATCACTAGCCAATTTGGCGGGTCACTTATTATGTTTACTCACTTTTTATATATGAGTGCGCTAGTGCTGGGCGGTATGACCAAAAATTTATATCACGGTATTTTTCTAAATTATACCGGTTTTGTGGTGTATGACGGTATTTTTTTCCCCCCTATGCATGACAGGGTGTTAACCACATTTTCTACTGATTGAGAGAGTAAACACTGCAGTAGATTGACTAGAATGCCCTATTTTACTGTCATGACGAGTGAATATTGTAGAAAAAGGCCACACTAGAATTAATAAAGGTTTGCAAGGCCTATGGGGAGACAACAACCAATAAAACACAGACTACACATTCATTACAGACACATGAATATTAAAGGGGTCATGAACTGCGTTGTTTTATTGTTTTATGATGTTTTCTGGGGTGCACTTATAATGTTAGAATGCTTTTTACATCAAAAATTGTCATAATTTATAAATAAAAGGCATTTTTCCTACCCTGATTTTAGCCCTCTGGTTTGAACGCTCTGTTTTAAGGGGCGTGTCTGCTGTGAGACTTCAGTGTAAACGCCCACTGCTGTGATTGGCTGCTGTGAGACTTCAGTGTAAACGCCCACTGCTGTGATTGGCTAACGTCTTTCCATTTGAAATAGCTAAGTATTACATTTAGCGAGTTTTTACTATTACAGCTCTCATGGTTAACTAATCGTGAAAAGTGTTGCATTATATTTAGATCTATGGCATTATATTCAGATCTATCTATGGCATTATACTTAGATCTATGGCATTACATTTAGATCTATGGCATTATATTCAGATCTATGGCATTATATTGAGATCTATGGCATTATATTCAGATCTATGGCATTATATTATGGCATTATATTCAGGCATTATATTGAGATCTATGGCATTATATTATGGCATTACATTTAGCTCTATGGCATTACATTCAGTTCTATGGCATTATATTCAGATCTATGGGATTATATTCAGATCTATGGCATTATATTGTGTCATTATATTCAGATCTATGGCATTACATTTAGCTCTATGGCATTATATTAAGATCTATCTATGGCATTACATTTAGATCTATGGCATTACATTCAGTTCTATGGGATTATATTCAGATCTATGGCATTATATTGTGTCATTATATTCAGATCTATGGCATTACATTTAGCTCTATGGCATTATATTAAGATCTATCTATGGCATTACATTTAGATCTATGGCATTACATTCAGTTCTATGGCATTACATTCAGTTCTATGGCATTATATTCAGATCTATGGGATTATATTCAGATCTATGGCATTATATTGTGGCATTATATTCAGATCTATGGCATTACATTTAGCTCTATGGCATTATATTAAGATCTATCTATGGCATTACATTTAGATCTATGGCATTACATTCAGATCTATGGGATTATATTCAGATCTATGGGATTATATTGAGATCTATGGCATTATATTGAGATCTATGGGATTATATTAAGATCTATCTATGGCATTATATTCAGATCTATGGCATTATATTCAGATCTATGGCATTATATTCAGATCTATGGCATTACATTCAGTTCTATGGCATTATATTCAGATCTATGGGATTATATTCAGATCTATGGCATTACATTCAGATCTATGGGATTACATTCAGATCTATGGCATTACATTCAGATCTATGGGATTACATTCAGTTCTATGGCATTAGATTCAGATCTATGGGATTATATTCAGATCTATGGGATTATATTCAGATCTATGGCATTATATTGTGTCATTATATTCAGATCTATGGCATTACATTTAGCTCTATGGCATTATATTAAGATCTATCTATGGCATTACATTTAGATCTATGGCATTACATTCAGTTCTATGGGATTATATTCAGATCTATGGCATTATATTGTGTCATTATATTCAGATCTATGGCATTACATTTAGCTCTATGGCATTATATTAAGATCTATCTATGGCATTACATTTAGATCTATGGCATTACATTCAGTTCTATGGCATTACATTCAGTTCTATGGCATTATATTCAGATCTATGGGATTATATTCAGATCTATGGCATTATATTGTGGCATTATATTCAGATCTATGGCATTACATTTAGCTCTATGGCATTATATTAAGATCTATCTATGGCATTACATTTAGATCTATGGCATTACATTCAGATCTATGGGATTATATTCAGATCTATGGGATTATATTGAGATCTATGGCATTATATTGAGATCTATGGGATTATATTAAGATCTATCTATGGCATTATATTCAGATCTATGGCATTATATTCAGATCTATGGCATTATATTCAGATCTATGGCATTACATTCAGTTCTATGGCATTATATTCAGATCTATGGGATTATATTCAGATCTATGGCATTACATTCAGATCTATGGGATTACATTCAGATCTATGGCATTACATTCAGATCTATGGGATTACATTCAGTTCTATGGCATTAGATTCAGATCTATGGGATTATATTCAGATCTATGGGATTATATTCAGTTCTATGGCATTATATTCAGATCTATGGGATTATATTCAGATCTATGGGATTATATTCAGTTCTATGGCATTATATTCAGATCTATGGGATTACATTCAGATCTATGGGATTACATTCAGTTCTATGGCATTAGATTCAGATCTATGGCATTATATTCAGTTCTATGGCATTATATTCAGATCTATGGGATTATATTCAGATCTATGGGATTATATTCAGTTCTATGGCATTATATTCAGATCTATGGGATTATATTCAGATCTATGGCATTATATTCAGATCTATGGGATTATATTCAGATCTATGGCATTATATTCAGTTCTATGGCATTATATTCAGTTCTATGGCATTATATTCAGATCTATGGGATTATATTCAGATCTATGGCATTATATTCAGATCTATGGCATTATATTCAGATCTATGGCATTATATTTAGATCTATGGCATTATATTCAGATCTATGGCATTATATTCAGATCTATAGCATTATATTTAGATCTATGGCATTATATTCAGATCTATAGCATTATATTTAGATCTATGGCATTATATTCAGATCTATAGCATTATATTTAGATCTATGGCATTATATTCAGATCTATAGCATTATATTTAGATCTATGGCATTATATTCAGATCTATAGCATTATATTTAGATCTATGGCATTATATTCAGATCTATAGCATTATATTGAGATCTATGGCATTATATTCAGATCGTGGCATGAAAGGTTGCAGTGATGATCATTGTAGCCGATCACAGACATGTTGAGCGCATGAAAGCAGTGATCTCGTCATTGCAACTCAGTTTCTGTACACTAACGAATGCTTTCATCTTCACTAACAGTGCAAACGTGATATAGTTAAGAGATTCGTTGAATAAAACATGAGTTTTGGCGCGAGTCCAGAACTCAGTCACTGATAAACTCGCGCTGTAAACAGCTCCAGCCATTACCAAGGGAGCGTTCTTTGATTGCTTTCTATATATAATTTAATCACAGTTAAATAACAGACTATTTTCATCCTACTAAGAGAAACAACGCAAGTTGACGTTCAGTCACTGGTTTGATTTACTGACACACAGACAAAGATCATCTGACTGTACATGAATCATTACATTTCAGATCAGGCATTAGAATTAACACAGTTACATGTTGCATTACTGTAATCCTCAACGGCATGTTTATTGCTTGGTAGCTCGATCTGGTTTAACACCACGTAGGCCTATGTTACTTAGGCTACCTGTTCTATTGCATGTCATGCGTGAATCGGTGGGCGGGGCTAAACAGGCAGTGATGAAGTAGGCGTTGATCTTCTTCTGCAGAGGCAGTGCTTGCCTCCCTTTGACGTCATAGATCCCCACTTTGAAAAACCTGTCGTTTGCTGGGCCTGGTGTCAATAAAAGCTTTTATTGGACTAACAAGAAGTTTTCAGTTCTGAAACTTACAGGATAATCTTATAGTATGATGACCTCTTATATGTCAAAAGCTCAAGGAAAATTTGATTTCTCAGTTCATGACCCCTTTAAAATATGACCACGGAGAGTTGAGGGCACTTTAAGCATTTAAAAAATCTAACCCTATATAACAACAAACTGCCAAAACGAGGGAGAAACGCAGAAGAAGGTCTAAGGATACTTTCAGTACATTTACGAGCACTACAGTAAGCAGTTACATTTTTGCCCATTCTTCTTTGAACTGTCAGTATATTAACTTACATCATTGTCTTCGGTGTATCATAATCCATCGTGTCATCGCGGTTGTATCAGTGTCCTTGTTTGCACATATATTTCATTTGAAGAAGACGTGATGAAATATGTGCACATACACGGTGCTTGTTCATGTTTAGAGCACTAGAGTATATGAAATATGTCCATAAAAAACTTAAACGCGCTCACTCCGGTCTGTATCTGATCTGATCTGATCTGATCTGTGCGGTGAGCGCTGTTAAACTCATTCCCAACGTTGTTTAAGCGACATACACCGGTAATGCGGTATAATCAAAATTCATATCATAACAAAAATAAACACCGGTATTCGGTATGAACCGGTATACCGCCCACCACTAGACTTCAAGCAGTAGCATCAACTGGATTTTTTGTTTGTTTTATCAATTACATTGACAAATGTGTTTGTTCACGAATTCTGTCAAGGTCAAATACATATCATCCAAGGTCTGTGAATGTCCTATCTGTGACGCATTTTTAATTGATTATTTATGCAGTGCAGACTGTTTGATAACTTTATTCAATTTCTGTATATTTCCTACATGTTAGACAGGAAGGCCACAGGTAAATGACATTTATTATAATGCGTTTATGTGAAGAATGTTTTAAGTTCACTTAAAAAGTTTTTTTTTTTAAAGCCTAATAAATGTTGAAATTTATATAGCTTTCAGTCATACTGTAATGTTGAATGTCTATCATTAATGTTTCATAGAGACATCAGTATCAGTGATTCTGGCCTACATTCATAAAAACATGCCATTACAACAAATATTTAAAATATACTGTCTTTGAGTTGTTTCTACATTCATTTGGAGAGTACCTGTGAAATTATTACAATATAAAAATATTAAAAACTCCAATGTTTTTAATCGTGATTAATTACAGAAACAATGTGCGATTTAATTAGTTTTTTTTTTTTAAATTGATTGACAGCACAGCAATTTAGTAGCCAAATTGGCCGGTGAGTGAAAAAGTTAATTTCAAACCTTGGATGACATGTATTTGACCTTGACAGAATTCGTGAACAAACACATTTGTCAATATAATTGATAAAACAAACAAAAAATCCAGTTGATGCTACTGCTTGAAGTCTGGCCTTTGTATTGTGATCCTTCATTAAACAACAGAATTAGCCAGTAACGACTGCTTAGTAGCATCAGGCATTTTAGTGATGGATGGCAGGATGTGCAAAATGTGTTTCCCTATTCTGGACAGTAAATGAGTGTGTTGTGAATGTATTTGCATGCTTACGAGTCGGAGTCAGAACTCGATTCTCCATCACTGTGGCCCTCAGCTTTCCAGCGCTTCAGTCGGTCGATGAGCTCGGAGAGGTAGGACGTCTTCTTGGCATATTTAACAATGAACTTGTGCTTCAGAAGCTCCTTTGCTGTGGGCCTCTGGGAAAGGAAGATAATGACATGTTATTACCTTCATCACTTTACAAACACATCAGTTATATACTGGCACCAACGGCTCAAAATACTGGCAGTGTCACAGTATTTACAAAACTGCAAAGCACTAAATATTCTTACATGCGGGTGCAGAGAATACACACTAGCTTTTAATGCACATCATAAGCGAACCGCATGACCACTTTGTGTGATGATTGAGTTCGGTGGATATTTGAGAAGTCTGGGTTTGTTTGTAACACACAGATTTGTTATAGCAAACATAACGGTTTCAACAAAACAGCCTCTGCAATGATGACGCTTCCAGACAATGTGAGTTTTACTGCGACACTAACGGTTATTATAGTTCTCTAATACCATGAAGAAATACTTGAAACAAAATAAATATTAACTGGAAAAAAATGGGCTAAAAGTGATGTCCAGCCTAGGAAAAAAAATGTACACATTTACCCTTTATTCAAAAGATTAAAGATTTTGTAATCATATTGCCTAGTTGTGTTTTGAGTCAAGTTTTATAACACAGTAACGCATCATCTTTGGCCAGGCTGTCATACAAAGAAATTATGAACGCATGCAAAAACAAGAGAGAACCAACAAAATATTCATAACTGATTATGTTCTAAGTCAATGTATGCTTTCTCCTGTCAGCTTTTTGCATAGTAAAATAAAACCTGTAGCTGTAGTTTGCCCCTTTTTTGCCAAATAATTGTGTCAGATAAATACCTTAACCAAGTTTAGTGTTTTGTTTTTCCTCATCAAAATATGAGGAAAATAATACTTTTTAAATATGGTTTAATCGTACTTGTAGGGACATAAAAAACAAATAATCACATTTGGCGACTTTCTTATTTACATTTAGTACTTCATAGTAAAATAATTAAATATAACAATAAAAAATTAATAAAAACTATATAGACATAAAACAATAACTAATAAAATTAAGCTAAAACCCAACTAAAACTACTTAAAACTAAGGCCCTGTTTACAGGATCGGATCATGAATAGACGAGGGAGACACATTCCCGTTTACACCTGGTGTTTTAATCCGTCTCTTTTGTCCACTTTCAGCCACTTCTGTCCTGATTTTTTCGAGGGGAGGGTCTATGGGTGGCTTTAGATCTAATGGATGAAATAAGCTCATGTAATTTACATATGAACGCGACCGGAGACGACGGAGAAACACACGGAGAGCATCAGCTTTAGTTTCCGCTCTGACAGACACAAGACCAGCCGAACGCTGTGAGTGTGTGTTAGAAACCAGGAATGGAGAGAGAACATTGAGCATTCAAACCAAACTTGGGTCTCCAGCCAAGAGTTTAAATCCCGTCTGGCTAGCGCTCGTCCCATAATGTTTAGCATTAGGTCAGTAGGAGGAGAGTAGGGCGTCTTTTAGAGGCTGTTCCAGTGCATTCGACCACATGAGCGTTTACACTACGAAAGCAATGCGTTTTCAACTACGTCTGGAAGTGGACGAAAGTGGACAAGCTCAAAGCGTTTTAGACCCTGTTTACACTAGTGTTAATTTCGTTAACGAAAATATGACGAAAAATGTTTTTTCCATGACTAAGACAAGATGAAGACGAGATGACACACACGTCCTTAAAGGATAACTGTGACTATATCAACATGCAATATCGTTGACAGAAAAAGACAAGACTAAAATGTAAAAAATAAAAACTTGACCAAAAATCACTCTTTGGTTTTGTCGGGGGGGGGGGGGGGGGGGGGGGAAAGAGGAGCGTTCGAGCGTTCATGCTTGCAGTTGCCAAATTTCAATCATTTAAATCCCCCAATCAGAGCTTTTCTGTTAAAAGAACACGTATTATATCCGGTGTTTTACTTAAACTTTGCAATCTGGCAACCAAGTGCACGCGAGCTCTCGCTGAAAATACCAATAAACAAGTAAGCTGCGTTTCAGCATCTCCATTTGAGATTTTCTGCTTAAATGAAAGTGTCATTCAGTCGGTCTGTGTTCTGTCTCTTGTGCTGTTTGTGCGAGTAAATCTGCCATCAAACCTTCTCAGTGATGAACGGTAATAAATACAAGCTTGGCTCTCTCGACTATTTGCGATTGTGTTTGCTGAATAACTGCACTTACTCTCTGTGACAATACTTTTTGCTGTTGTTTTAATAGAAAAACATTAAAGTCATGTGGAATTTCACGGTTTTAAATTTTTAGAGAAGTTTCTTATTTTTCCATTAGGCCTATATGATAAATAGCAGGGCTGTGTATCACCAACAATGTCACGATACGATACGCATCACGATACGATATGTATCACGATATGGATCAATTTGGAATTTAAATTTCTTTTGAGCAGAGTTTAGTAACAGTATCTGTTTATTGAATAACCAGTGTTATAGCAGTTGTGATAACTGAAAAAATATTTTGTCACAAAAAAGCTTAGAATGGCTCTTCCTTTTGCTTTTAAAGTCTTTGCCTCAATAACTGAAATGACAATTATAGTAGGGCTGGGTATTGACAAATTTCACAATTCGATTCGATTTTGATTCACAAGCTTGCAATTTAATTCGATTTCGATTAGATTCGATTCAATATCGATTATGACTGATTATGATTATGGACACTGAATATGTTTTTTCTGAGGTAAATGTGACATGACATTGTTCATAAGCAGTTTTACTGACGTCTTTCTGCGGTTGAAACACTGATTGAGTGATTCCATGTGACGTGATACGGATTTCGGTAAGTTGTACTGTATCGTAACACACTTTCAGATGCTCATTCATGTTTATTTTGCGCTGTAACTGGTATTAAAGCGGAAGAGAAGATCAGTGCATGTGCCGCTTCTCTTGAGCTGAGCCAGAGCGATCTCACGCCACAGCACCAAAACGGTATTGTTTTTGGATTTCGTAATGAAATCAGAGATTTTGTTTCATATCAATAGTAACAAAGCACAAAGATTATTGCGATTTATTGGATGGGAGACGCGCTATAATGTCCCGTTCACTCATCAACTGAAAACAGGATAGACTAATCGATTCTTGGGATTTAAGAATCGATATCGGTTTGTAAAAATGAGAATCGATTAAAATCGAGAAATCGATATTTTTTTACTCAGCCCTAAATTATAGTGACACTGAAGCGTGTCAACAATGCTCAATTACTAAACAAAACTTAAAACCTATTCCAACTTAAAATCCTCATCCATTTCGAATGTCTCGCACTGCTGCTCGCGTTGCTAAAATCGGCACCACTTGACCTCACGTGATAATTGGTTACATTCAAAAGCACACAGTATGCGCATCGTCAGGAGTTCATGACGATGTATCGATATTCTAAGCACAGCCCTAATAAATAGCCTATAATAAATAACTAGATGAGGTAAAATAAACCATGATGAGATGTAAAAATACATTTGTCAAATGACAACAATCGCGATTATAATTTTGAGCAAAATAATCGGGATTATCAATTCAGCATGACGAAAACTAGACTAAAATGCTCAGACATTTAAAACAAAAACAGGACAAGGTTGACTAAATATGATAAAAACTAAAAAGCACATTTGACACAGGACTAAGACGGAGACTAAATTAAAAAATAGCTGATGAAATTAACATTAGTTTACACCGGTATTTAGCGTCGTCCACTTGTGATCGACCAAAATGCATCCATGTGTAAACCAGGCCTAACAAACTCATTTAAAATATTAATAAACTACAATAGTATCTCAAAAGAAACTAAAATAACACTTCACAAAATGAAGGTACTGTGTGTAAGTACAACATTCCTATATCAGAAAACAATGCTTTAGCTGTGCTTACAAAAGTAGGGTCTTTGTTGAGACAGGAGTCCACAAACTCTTTGAAGATCTTGGAGAAGTCTCCGTTTAGGGTGGGCGGCGTGTTCTTGGGGATGTGGAAGAGGACTCTCATGGGGTGCATGTCTGAGTTGGGCGGCTCGCCTTTGGCCAGTTCAATGGCAGTGATCCCAAGAGACCAAATATCAGCCTGAGAGCAAAACAAACAACTTTAGGAGGTCGAACACAAATCGAGCGTGCCATAATAAAATTACTTTTAGAATAAATGCAAGACAGCTCTGACAAACAGGAGAAACACTGTGTGCAACAATACAGTCAGAAGGCTTTTCAAATCTACGAAATTATATTATATGTTTTTCCGCCCAGCTCTAAATTATATGTATGTTTATATATGGATACTTGTTTACATGTAACAGTTTAGCCTTTAATAACTGCATTGAGCTTCATGCTGTTTCTTTATAATTAGTGGTTTGCATTAACACCGAGTTGAGCTTTCAAACTCACTATGGCCCTGCTCTATAAAGAACGGCGTGGTTATGTCCATTCAGGGAGTTGAGATGATAAACTGCTGCAGGTGTAGTAAGTGTTTAAAGGGGTCATGAATTGAGAAATCAACTTTCCTTTGAGCTTTTGATATATAAAAGGTCATCTTAATATAAGAATATCCTGTAAGTTTCAGAGCTGAAAACTTCCTTGTTAGTCAAAGAAAAGCTTTTATTGACAGCTGGCTCAGCAAACGACCGATCTGCGAATGTGCGTCCCCGTGACACAGAGATGGGCACTCGAGTTAGTGATTTTACATTTTATGAGACTTCAGACTGAATATTTTAAAAACAACTCAAGTCTTTAATCCTTAACTATCGTAAATGAAAAAAAAAATAGCTTTATTTGAATGTTATAATATCTGCTTCATATGTACGTGACATGGTAGATCGGACCCTTGTCATAGAATTTGATTACGGATGTCCGTGTAATGCGCGTAAACTCCGAAATATAAGAGTCCCATGAAACATGACAGGATCCATCGTGCCATATGCTCTCACATTTGGATTTATTACCATGTCAGATCGGCTAGATGCAAAGAATGTGTGGAAAACAATTAAAGACACCGGAACGACATTTTATTAGACATCGCATCCACAAAGGTTAGTGACATTAACACACACAGCTCGCTGTTTTACTGTGGTGTAGCTGGGTGGCTCTTTTGGATTGCCAGCCTGTTAAAACATGAATAAAATCTAACCTTTAAACCTAGCACTACGTTTTAATTTTATCAATCTTTTTATAGTATATGCAGCTTTTCTCTCTGTTAATGTGTGTCTACGAGAGAGAGCGAGAGAGAAATATGTTAATCCATTTGTTACTTAAAGCGCATATTTTAACGTATCGCAATCAGCATGCGTACAGTTTTCTATTGACTTGAAACAACTGGGAACGTTCGGAGGTTTGATATTTTCTGAAAATGTCTGTCGTCAATAACAACGCTGTACAACAAACGTGACTGGCGCCATCTTGTGTCCACTCAGCGACTGTATTGAAAATGACTACTCGTCTTGTTGCCAGGACAATTGTTTTGTATTTTACATTATAATGGATTATAACGTAACAGGCTGGATGTATCCCTTACATCTTAGGACCTTTATTACAAACAAAACAGATGATAGAAAGGTCATATATTTTGTATAATTTCAAAAAAAAAAGAAAAGAAAAAAAAAAAAGGATTTTTGAATGCGACATCTTTTTTGTAAGACATGAAATGACTCGAGACTTGACTCGGACTCCAGATGAAAGACTTGTGAACATCTCTGCCGTGACGTCAGAGTGCAGTGAAACACTGCCTTAACCGAAGACGACGAATGCCTAATTCTGTAGCCCCGCCCACCATTTCGTGCCTGGCATGTTAGATAAATAACACAGGCCTATGTAGAGCTAAACCGGATCGAACTTCCAAGCAATAAAGCTTATGGCATGTTTCAAACGATATCTACTGATTATGTACGTGTCTAACTAAACATCACAGGCTGGAGTATCCTTTGTATTTTAGGTGTTGTTGGTTCATTGTCCTGCGATTCGTGATGAGACTCGAACATATATGGGCCAGTGTGTGTGTGTGTGTGTGTGTGTGTGTGTGTGTGTGTGTGTGTGTGTGATGCACGGTTCGCGGTTATATCCACCGATCGGGCCGGCCAAGTAATAAAAAAAAATAACATTCCAATTAATTGCGAGTGGATAAGAGATAAATCATTGTTTGTTTGATAGTCATTTTGCGAGCCCTGTGGGCGAATCATTCCGGGTGCCGTTTCTCCACATTGGAAGTTTTCAAAACAATTCCTCATGTGTAAGGGAGCCGAAGCTCATTATAATATGCAAAACTGTTATCCAATCACAGCAGTGGACGTTTACTTCCAAGTCTTCAATGCGGCACGCCCATAAAAACAGAGTGTTTCAAGAGCTAGGCTCAAAACCAGGGTAGAAAATAGCCTATTACTTATTCATTATGATGTTTTTGAATGTAAAAACCACGCGGACATCATAAGCTGACCTCAGACAACAGTATAAAAAAAAAAAAAAAAGCCAGTTTATGACCCCTTTAAGGTGTGCTGGTTAAAGCAGATTCAGCACAGAGGGACTGACCTTTGAGTCATAGGCAGACTGCTGGATGACCTCCGGCGCCATCCAGAATGGTGTACCCACAAACGTCTCCCTTTTGATCTGCGTGTCTGTCAGCTGTCCTGCCACGCCGAAGTCTGCCAGCTTCACCTCTCCGGACTCAGACAGCAGCACGTTGGCGGCTGGAACCATGTAAAAATAAGAGACGATGAAGAAAAACAGACACGGCAGCTTTTACTACTACTTGAAATGATCAAAAAACCATATATTAAATTTCATCATAATAGGAACAGGAAAAACATCATAGAGGTCATGTGTCATGTAGTCGCAATCGTCCAAGGCATTTTAAATATTCTGTTCATAAGTAAGTAATTTTCCAACTTATGTCTCATGGTATGATGCCATGATACAAATTATGTGAATATCCATTAAAAAAAACAATGCAATTAATCTCACCTACCATTAAAGTTTTTAAAGTGTAATACTTTCAGACTGAATCTCCAAATTAACGCAGAAACAACATGAAGGGTAATATGTGTTTAATGGTATCTTTTTACTAAGCACTGTGAATGAAGGCCAGTATCACTGATACTGACGCCTCTATTAAATGGATATTTTTCTCAATTTTACCCATTAATTATAGCCATTCAACATTAGCTTAATTGAAAGCTATTAATTTTAACATTTGATAGGCTTTAAAAAAAATAACTTAATTTAAGAGACTATATCTTTATAGTTATCGGCCTTGGTGTGCAGGATTCGTATTCAAATAGTCTTCTTGCGGTTTAATATTCACAGACACTCGTCCATATCGCGATGTGATTTAAGTGTGCTGACCTACTTTTGATTTATTCATACAAAATTTGACAAATTCTGTGACGTTCTGTATTATACAGTAAATTCTGTTTGATGACTGGATTCCGTCTGCGTTTTCCACATCGTGGAAATCATAGGGCCCTACTAATGTATTAAAGTTTTATTAATGTTACTGTGGTATGAAGCAGGGCGGGCTGAGAGCCGCAGGACATTTTTATTGTGCTTATATGCTGCAGTCGGCCACTGCTGCTCCTTTTGCTTTGTTGTTTATGTGTATTTTACAATTAAAGTTGTGTTAACGTTTGCCTCCTCCTTCCCTGAACGTGAACTGTTTTACAGTTTCATCACTTAAATTCACATTATTTTATTTCATTCTAATGAAATAGATGCAAGTGCTGAATTACTACTCATACAGGTCACTTTATTTGAGGAATTAAAATTGTGGGGTAAAGCAGCCCTGTTTTACTTGGTCAAAACAATCGTACTAAAATACATTTGAGTGTATTGAAAGTTAGGGGTGCACATAACTGGTGCGCATGCGTGGTAAAAATAAACGATGCGCAGCAGAAAACGTGGAGGGAAGCGTTTGCCAAAAAATTAAAATGGAAAAAAAAAAAAAAAGGGAATCCAGAAAAATTAAAACGGAATTAAAAAATAGAGACGCACCGATCGACCGGCCAGGGATCGGAATCGGGCGATTTTCCGCATGATCGGCCCGGATCGGTGACCGGCAGGTCAGTCTCACGTCTTACTGATTCCGAGTCGGTCTGTTTTGTGTTCAGCGGCAATAACGTCAGCTGCGCGTTCTTGCCCTCTTCTCTCTGACAGTAAAGTGACACACACGCCTCCTCTCACTCGTCTCATTCGCTCCGGTTAAATAGTGCTTGTATTGCGCATCTAATTCCCGCAGGTTTCACGCTCACACCAAAAGCGTGCGCACTACTGATCTATATAAGAGGAAAACACGGACGCAATCCAGTCATAAAAACAGAATTTACTGTATAATACGGAACGCCACAGAATTTTTCAAATTTTGTATGAATAAATCAAAAGTAGGTCAGCACACTTAAATCACATCGCGATATGGACGAGTGTCTGTGAATATTAAACCGCAAGAAGACTATTTGAATATGAATCCTACATGTTCTGTGTGAATGAATAAATGAATGGCGTAGATGTGCGGTTTAATTTCTCACACACACACACTCGCAGTGTCACTATATGACGACATGAACTTCATCTCCAGAGCCGCTCTGAGAGTCACAGAAACTCAAGATCTTCACGGCAACCCGTCAAAATAAAAGTGAGAGAAATATATTGTGAATATACTGTGTAGTTGAATACGGAAGACGGTCTGGCGGACGCTACATATTTTACTTTATAATGTGTTAAATATGGACATTTTTCTTAAACGCATCGCTTCGCTTCAGAAGGCCTTAACTAACCCCCGAAGCCCTTTTATGATGGATCAGGGTATCTGCAGGTTTCACCAAGTCAAATTTAAGACTTTTTAAGACCTTTTTAAGACCATTATGGATTAAATTTAAGACCTGTATCACGCAATAAAAAAACGTACAAAGGAAATGCAGAATCACAAAATGACTCGCAAAGCAAATTAATTTATTCAGATTGAACAAAGTATTAGTAAACTTGCACTTCCTCATAGCTCAACCACACCAGGATTTCACTCATATATATATATATTAGGGCTGTCACGATATTAGACTTTTCACACCACGGTTATTGTGGCCAAAAGAAATCACGATATCGATATATCGCAATATCTATAGAAACCCTGGGGGGGAAGTTATCAAATTAATTTTTACTGTTTATTTAGTTTTTCTTTTTTACCCAATGAACATAATTGGATACTGATAAACACAGGGCACATGCATCTTCTCTGAAGCTCCCTATGAAATAACAGAGAAAATACTGTCAAGTTCAACAGTATAATGAAGAAATATTAACATCAAAACTGATACTTTAACCTGTTAACTTGTGTACCCGTATTTTAAGCTCTTTAAACCTATCGTTGCGCCGGCGCCAATGAAGTCATACAGTAAGCGCTGCTAATTCAGTTTTAATGTGCACCTAGAACGGCCGCAGATGAGACATTAAGTGCATGGCACTGCGACCAACGTAACATTTTACAGAGTTTAATGTAGCAATGTGGTCGCACAGTTTTTCTAGATCCGTTTTAATCGTGTAATAGATTTGAACAAAAAAAAAAAAAAAATCAAGTGCTACGAACAGGCTGTATTGGCCATGACTAGATTGCAAATATAAAAATATACATTATGTAAATAGACATTCATTAATTAAAAGAAACTGGCGAGCGCTCCTTCAGCGCAGCTGCAAGAGTTATGGCCTTTTTACACCTGCTCACTTCATTCACATCATATTTTGAAAAGATCAGGAGTAAACGGCAAATTTAAATCTGATCACTCAAACAAATCAATTCAGAAGGTGGTCTGGGACGCATTTCAGACAAAAGTGTGAATGCATCTGGTTGTTTAAACCACATATATACATTTTACTCCTGGCAAATTGTTCAAAATAAACGTGTGAGAGCGTGTTACAGGCTATATATGATATGACGGCGCTACTGCAACACGCATCACCGCAAACTATCACTAAAGCATTAAGCCAACACGCAAACGGCCGCCAGTGAAACTGAAAGTAGCCTCAGATGCTCAAAAACACAATCATCTTCATTAAAACTAATGAGACTAAATGCTCTTACCAGTGCTTGGGTCGCTCTTTCTCCTATTGCGGTCTTTGATCTTGAGCTGATGATCAATAAAATGCAGCTCGAATCTTTTGCTTTCGTTGAAGTGAACTCCGTTAAATTTGCATAGCCTATAACGCGGGAATTGAATATCGGATTTATATTCATTTTGCGGAGAGGTGTAAGGTAAGACAAACTGCATGTTTTTTTAAAATTTTTATTTAGTTTATTAGTAGATCGTATAGCCCCTTTCGTTTGCGAGCCTGCCTCAGCTTGTCAGAAATGCCTTTTTACTGTGGTGGTGATAGTAAAAGTTTAAACTAACATTGCGATATGCTTGAAGTGTTTTATATCTGTGGATTTTATTATAGGCAAGACAAGTCAAGTGTTGATTTAAGAGGCTAAAGTGTTGGGTTAACTCATTGTCGGCCACTGGCCGCTATTTTAAAAACAAAAACTTTAATTTAACAAACAAAAATTGATCCAAACATTTTTTCTAAATTAACTTAATAAAGAAACTAAATGAAATATAACTACTTTGACATTAAAAACAAAGCTGAACTATTTTTATGGCTGCAACAGTGTGTAAAAAAATAAAAATAAAAACAAAACACGGCTCCAGTCGGACTTGGGACACTGGAGTATTTACGTGTCATGTTATCATAAGAGTCCCATTCATTTTAAATATTGTGGTTATCGCCAATACCGGTATATTGTCGCACCCTAAATTAACACGATGTCGATATTTCGTGCTTTGAATATCACGATTATCGTCAATACCGGTATATTGCGACACCCCTACTTGTTGCACATTACAGTAAGCTAGATCGATATTAGGATATCATTAATAAAAGCTGGATGACTTGTGTTACTAAATGGCATGCGACTCATTTTAAAACATTGTATGGTGGAGAAAATGCTGTATTACTGTTACTACAAATAAAAGCTCTTTCTGATTATGCTATGTTAGTTGTCTCTGAGGTATAAACATGGTACTCGCGGTAAATCAAGAGATTTAAACAATAAGACTGTAGAACAATGATTAGTTTTCTGTCCATGAATGATCCAAACAGTTGCTCATCTGTCTAATAAAACACATCATATATTAAAGCATCTTCGGTGTTTCCATGGTTTCTACAAATAAAGCCAGAAATCGAGGGTAACGCGGGTATGATGTCATTGATAGGCGACACACGGTCCGTGTCCTGGTTAAAATTGATGATTTCTATGGATTTAAACATTCTTGGAAACATTTATGATAATGTAAGTACACAAGTCAACAAAATATATAACACTGTTCTAGTGGATTTATTATATTCTTACATATTGTGCCTTTAAGACTAAAACAATATTACGTACACAAAACTAGACACAACACCAATCAGTGCCACAAATTGCAGACGAAGCAGCCGGAATCTACCTCACCCTGCACAGTTCAACGAGTGGAAAAACAAACCTCAGTGGAAAAACAAAGAAGTCACACCCACTCGTCCAAGCAGACACAAATATTCTGCACAGGAGACAAATGCTCTGCGTACACACCTTTTATGTCCCTGTGGATTTTCTTCTCAGAGTGCAGGTAGTCCAAACCCTTTAAAATCTCCTTCAGCATGGTGGCTATCTGGTACTCGTCAAAGGGTCCGGCTCGCAGCTGCACACAAACACAAAATAGGATGAGTGTGTAGGGCACATGACAGGCAGGATCAGTTGCATTCTGTAGCTGTGAAGGGCTTACCAGGTCCAGAGCCGAACCCCCTCCCAGATATTCCATTATGATCCATAGTTTACTACCCTAAAAGAAAAACGACACAATTAGCTGTGAACTCAGGGGTTCATACAATCACAGTATTTGGTGCACTTTGAATCGGACACTAATGTAAATGTCGGCTGTGACCTCAGTCAAGGCTCTGATTCACCGACCGAGTCACAAGTGAGCTTGAGGATGTTTCATGAATGTTTTTGACTGGTGTTCAGCTGTGGATACAGGGAATGACATGATATCTGAAGAACATCTTTTTTTTATGAGAAAAGTATGGACTAGTGTCTGTGAATATTAAACCGCAAGACTGTTTGAATATGAATCCTACATGTTCTGTGTGTTTGTGTGAATGAATGAATGAATGAATGAATGAATGGTTTCATTTCCCACACACACACACACACACACAGAAGCACGCGTGATGCTCGCAGTGTTACTATATGACGACATGAACTTCATCTCCAGAGCCGCTCAGAGTCACTTCATGAGCATTTTACCGTTTAATTTGAGAAAAACTGTCACAGCAAAAGATCTTCACAGCAACCCGTCAAAATAAAAGTTTGGTTTAACTTGTGACTGAAATATATTACTATTGTATTACTATTGTACAATGTACGTCTTAATGTAATACTATTACTACTAATAATAACAACATTATAAATAATTATTAAAACTTCATTTTTAAAGGAATAATCACATTTTTTCTTCCACGTTTTAATTTTAACAGTAAACCTCAGTTGTGCGGCACTTTGTTTGCCAAAAAAATGTAAGTGTTTATTTAAATTTCATTTGATTAAAAATAAATGAATGTTTTATGCCTTCATTTGATTGCCGGAAAAACTAAAATACACAACACAGAACTCAGAATTTCTGGAGAAAAAAAATTCATAAGGCCCTTCAAAGTAAACAAATTAATAAATTAAGTTATTTTTATTAATTCAATTAATTAGACATGTTTCTGATTAAATCATTAAAATGGAATCCAGAAACATGAAAATAGAAAAAAGGGAATTTGGGGGAAAAAAAAATAAAATTAAAAAAAATCATCATAGGGCCCTAAATTCTCAAACAGCTCATGAGTCGCAAGCACCAGAATGAGTGTGTTACTGCTTAAACGCTCAAATACACACAACATGATGTCAAAATGCCCGTCTTGGCGAGTATTGAGTTAAAGAGTCGACTGAATCACTTTTGTAACTAATTGTGAGCATTAATCTGTATTTCATTTTTACAATGAAGACTATCCGGCTGTTGTTTGAAATGTGTTTATTTGTTCTTATTTTATTACTGACTTTTTACTTGTTTATGGTAAATAAAATTTTGCATTTCAGAAAAGTAGATTTTTGTTTGTAGGCTATATGATGTCAATCGATAAAAATTTTAACTATTATATAGAACATTTCAACTTGACATAAGATAAAAAAAATCTAAAATAAGGTGATTCATTCTGAAATATTCCATGTAAACATGTTTCTGAATAAAAGAGTTTTCTAGTAGTATCATAAAAATGACAGTTTCCTGATAAATACTGTCATGTGCAAAATACAGTTAAGTGTAAGATGGCAGCACCAATCTGTCATATACATAACAAGGGCAAGGCCAGTGAAATCTTTGAATTTAACAAATCTGAACCACTGGCCCAGCTAGTCCAGTAGAAAATCCTTAGTGTTGCACCCTGTAAAATCAAAAACCCTACATTTTTTCTTGTTAAAGAGCCTGTTTGAATCAGACATACAAAAGGGAAGAACAGACTATCACAAATCATGCCGACTGATGCAGACTTGTTATCATTTGTTGTAAACACTGACCATCAATGTGCACACACACACACACACAGACATTGAAATCTATGAGCACACATTCTGTCTGGCAGGCCTCCAGAAATACAGGTATTGTGACATTGCACAAAAGGTTTGGCCATGAGTCACCAGAGCCATCAAATCTTTACAAGCAAACAGAGCAAGCGCTTTTTGCATTCATTTCCATTTAAAGGAAACCATGCGTACTACGCGTGTTCTAGTGTTACACACACTGTATAGCACTACAACGATATTGCGGTACTCGTGCCTCAAAATACCACCAGTGCCACAGTATTTTCCAAACGGAAGCAGTGTGATTTACGGCAGTAAATATTTCCACGTGGCACTGGAGCTAAACGAGCGCGGTGCGAATTATGACAGTGTGTAACAGAATGCAACAGGAAGCATTTTATTATTTTCAAAAGGTAAACTTTTTTTAACTTTACAGTAGGGGTTGCACAGACTAGTCGACTTTAATGCTCTGCCATGACGCTTTAAGCTCGACGTCGACTAGTCGCTGGCCTACTGAGGGCACAACAGGATAGGCCATTTCTTGACATGCACGCTCCGTTTCCAACAGTTAAAATGACATATAGATTCATACTCAGAGAGCTCTCCACAAGACATGTTTGATTATGCCATCTGGATGCTCAAAATTGATCGGGAGAATGCCCGTTTTAAACAGCTTATTGTACAGGTAAGTTAATCGCCGTTCTAAACTAATGCAGTGCTGCATTGTAACGCACACACACAGTGCGCACCGCACACACACAATCATTCAGTAGCGCAGAAATGTATTGTCAACACTGCTCTGTGATTTATCAATAAAATAGCTTAGAAACTAAAAAGTTGTAGCATATATTTCTTGATAACTAAACCCACAGCTTCACTATTAGTAGAGAGACACTGGCAGGAAGAATTAATTCACACTTAGTCGCTCTCTCACTAATGCATTCATATAAATGTAATCTTTACTGGGCTACTTTATCTGTATCTGATTCTGATTGAGAACGAGCAGAAATCTGTGAGAAATATAACGAATTGATTTGAATGGAGTCAAAAAATAAACCGAAACTCAGCGTGAACTTTCCTCACAGACATGAGAAATGTGTCTATTGAAAGCTTGAAAGGTCTATTTTTAAATGGAAAACAAATATTCTAATATTACGCTATGAAACGTGAATATAGGTGCATGCACTATTCTGAGGAGATGATGACGAGTCATCACTGCAGCCGAAAACACTATATCGATGAATAATTAAAATGTTTAAACAGTCTCCTTTCTGTTTTTCACGCCACATTCACAATCATTACTTTTGCCGGTTCGCTGTGACAAGCTATCTGATAGGCTATGTATTATATATAGGCAATTAAAGGCTCATTATGATGATTTGGCTGCTTGATATACACGTGCGATTAGTCGACTAATCACTTAAATGAACGCCTACTAGTCGACTAGAAAAATCTTTAGTTGAGGGCAGCCCTAGTATGTCATAAGGAAGCAAAGCACTTGCATCTGATATTTCGGTTTTTACAAAACGAACATGCATGAATGTGAAAATAAAGTGCTGGATGTGCTTGATGTGAATTAGTTGTTAGTTATTAAGTGCAATAAGCCACAAAAAAGATCTCGATGCGTTACTCGCGCTGACAGACACACAGAAAGACGTGTCTCAGACATCATGTGATCCTGAATTCAGCTCTTTAGCAGCGTATTGCGCTTGAATGGTCTTGAATACACAGAATTATTTGTTTTAAATACCTGTCTTGCCGACTACTCAAATAAACATGGTTGGTTATGTCTTAAGTGAACATAAACAGTTGGGGTGGAAATCTGATGTGTAACATTATATTTAGATACATGCATTAGTAAATGTGCATTACAACTATAATCACTGTCTTCCGGTAACGACTGTACATGAGTCTAGTTCCGGCGGAAGAGTGACCTCTGACCCGACACATGACATATTGAAGAACGCTGAAGCGCAGAGGATAGAGCAAAACAAGACACTGGTCACGAATTAGAGACTAAAACATGAATTTATACAGAGAAATGTGGGAGGAGCTTGAGTTTGTTGTTTGAACTGCGAGAGGCGTCTACTCTCACCTGAGCTCGCGCTACTCCCTCATCCTACATCCTACGTCTGGTCAGAGGTCATCTACTCTCACCTGAGCTTACGCTACTCCTACATCCTACGTCATGCGCCGGGTCAGAGGTCATCTACTCTCACGCTACTCCTACATCCAACATCTTGCGTCAGGTCAGAGGTCATCTACTCTCACCTGAGCTCATGCTACTCCTACATCCTATGTCATGTGCCGGGCCAGAGGTCATCTACTCTCACCTGAACTTACGCTACTCCTACATCCTACGTCCGGTCAGAGGTCATCTACTCTCACCTGAGCTCGCGCTACTCCTACATCCTACGTCCGGTCAGAGGTCATCTACTCTCACCTGAGCTTACGCTACTCCTACATCCTACGTCATGCGCCGGGTCAGAGGTCATCTACTCTCACGCTACTCCTACATCCAACATCTTGCGTCAGGTCAGAGGTCATCTACTCTCACCTGAGCTCATGCTACTCCTACATCCTATGTCATGTGCCGGGCCAGAGGTCATCTACTCTCACCTGAGCTTACGCTACTCCTACATCCTACGTCCGGTCAGAGGTCATCTACTCTCACCTGAGCTCGCGCTACTCCTACATCCTACGTCCGGTCAGAGGTCATCTACTCTCACCTGAGCTTACGCTACTCCTACATCCTACGTCCGGTCAGAGGTCATCTACTCTCACCTGAGCTCGCGCTACTCCTACATCCTACGTCCGGTCAGAGGTCATCTACTCTCACCTGAGCTTACGCTACTCCTACATCCTACGTCATGCGCCGGGTCAGAGGTCATCTACTCTCACGCTACTCCTACATCCAACATCTTGCGTCAGGTCAGAGGTCATCTACTCTCACCTGAGCTCATGCTACTCCTACATCCTATGTCATGTGCCGGGCCAGAGGTCATCTACTCTCACCTGAGCTTACGCTACTCCTACATCCTACGTCCGGTCAGAGGTCATCTACTCTCACCTGAGCTCGCGCTACTCCTACATCCTACGTCCGGTCAGAGGTCATCTACTCTCACCTGAGCTCGCACTACTCCTACATCCTACGTCCGGTCAGAGGTCATCTACTCTCACCTGAGCTTACGCTACTCCTACATCCTACGTCCGGTCAGAGGTCATCTACTCTCACCTGAGCTCGCGCTACTCCTACATCCTACGTCCGGTCAGAGGTCATCTACTCTCACCTGAGCTTACGCTACTCCTACATCCTACGTCATGCGCCGGGTCAGAGGTCATCTACTCTCACGCTACTCCTACATCCAACATCTTGCGTCAGGTCAGAGGTCATCTACTCTCACCTGACCTCATGCTACTCCTACGTCATGTGTCCAGTCAGAGGTCATCTACTCTCACCTGAGCTTACGCTACTCCTACATCCTACGTCATGCGCCGGGTCAGAGGTCATCTACTCTCACGCTACTCCTACATCCAACATCTTGCGTCAGGTCAGAGGTGACTCGTCATGCGTCGGGTCAGAGGTCACTCGTCATGCGTCGGCTCAGAGGTCGTCTCCTCTCACCTGAGCTTCCGCTACTCCTACATCCTACGTCGGGTCAGAGGTGACTCGTCATGCGTCGGGTCAGAGGTCACTCGTCATGCGTCGGCTCAGAGGTCGTCGACTCTCACCTGAGCTTACGCTACTCCTACATCCTACGTCGGGTCAGAGGTCACTCGTCATGCGTCGGGTCAGAGGTCGTCGACTCTCACCTGAGTTTATGCTACTCCTACATCATGTGTCGGGTCAGAGGTCACTCTTCCACCGGAACTAGATGCACTTTTATAGACTTCAAAACAGAAACAGCCATTCACTGCCATTATAAAGCTTGGAAGAGCCAGGACATTATTAATATAACTCTGATTATATTCGTCTGAAAGAAGAAAGTCATACACACCTAGGATGGCTTGAGGGGGAGTAAATCATGGGATAACTTTTATTTTTGGGTGAACTATCCCCTTAACTGAATTAAAAGAACGCAAACTTTAAATCTGCAGGATTGCAGGAAATGGGAGAGGATTGTATATTCTTACATTTTGGATGTATTATATATTTTTAAAAAGTCAACACAGATTGTGTCATAACGACTGTTGCGGTCAGACACACAGACCTCACACTTTTACTATTATGTATAATAAGTGTTATTCATTTTATTACTAACTTTTCAGCAATGTTTACTTAAAAAAAAAGAGAAAAAAAAAAAAAAAAGGCTACATGCTGTTTTAATGTATTTTTCACTTATATTTATTATCATATTTAATGTTTTATTCTCAGACACAGTTCCAACAGTTTTTTTTACTATGGTACAGATACTTCAGTACCGTGGAGTTTACCTTCCTATTGGCAGAGACTACTGAAATTTTGCTATCGTAACAACCCTACTAGCATGTGCTACAGATAATGTGTGAAACGGTTAACATCAATCCATACCTTTAGGTAAGAGCCATAGTATTTGGTGACATGAGGACTATCACACTGGCTGAGTACGGTGATCTCCTGTTGGATGTCTTCGATTTCATCTTCTGCTTCCTCAAGATCGATGGTTTTGATGGCCACTACATTCTGAGAGCGGCGGTCGATGCCTTTAAACACCTCACCGAACGAGCCCTTCCCTATACGCTCCAGTTTAGTGAACAGCTCCTCAGGGTCTGTTCGACTGTTCTGCAATACAGAGGTTACACAGAGTCAGTTTGAGTTGGCTGGGGAGATAAATAGGTATAAACCAAGACAAATTATGAGTTCACTTCATATATCTCAGGTACATCTGTGGTAATCACATACTTGTGCTATTTGGGATCCAAGTTTATAGTTAGAAAAATCTTTCACATCTGAACTGTGTATTTAGATTTCATAGACGATTTCTCATTTTCTTTAAATAATGTGTTTCACTGCACTAAAAAGATTTGCAGTTGCTTAAATATATTCCTCCAGTTTTATAGAAGGTGTAACGGAACAATGAAGAAAAAAGACAAGTTTATAAGTGTTTAAAACAGATAATGCCAATGCTATAGGTTAGTCAATAATAATAATAATAATAATAAAAAAAGCTTCATTGTTTGTATAGGAAAAACAATGCCAAACAAACAGATACAACAGTTTAAAAATAGTATTTTTAAAGATGCATTCAGTATTTTGGTGCTAATTTAAAACATTTTACACATTAAGAAATCAATTGTGTTTTTGTTAAAGGAGTAGTTCACTTTAAAATGAAAATTTCCTGATAATTTACTCACCCCGTGAATGGCTCGTTTTGCGTGATCTATGACGTCACGGGTAAATACATTTGCATATGCATTTACATAGTTATATATGTGAATAGTTATATGCAGGGCTGCAACTAACGAATATTTTGATAATCGATTAGATGGCCGATTATTTATTTTTTCTTCGATTAATTGAATAAAAAGTAGAGATGCACCGATCCGGACGATTTGTGATCAATTTACAACCATCAGCATATCAGCTATAGCATGAAAAAGGCTGATATAACAAACCAATGGTTTATTAATGAACTGCGTGAAGGCACCGAGCTGTATAATGTCTGTTGCATAATCCAAGATTATAATGTAATATTCCTGCTGCGCTGCTGTCTGCGTCACACACACAGTGGGGAGAACAAGTATTTGATACACTGCCGATTTTGCAGGTTTGCCCACTTACAAAGCATGTAGAAGTCTGTAATTTTTATCATAGGTACTCCTCAACTGTGAGAGACGGAATCTAAAACAAAAATCCAGAAAATCACATTGTATGATTTTTAAGTAATTAATTTGCATTTTATTGCATGACATAAGTATTTGATACATCAGAAAAGCAGAACTTAATATTTGGTACAGAAACCTTTGTTTGCAATTACAGAGATCATACGTTTCCTGTAGTTCTTGACCAGGTTTGCACACACTGCAGCAGGGATTTTGGCCCACTCCTCCATACAGACCTTCAGGTTTCGGGGCTGTCGCTGGGCAATACGGACTTTCAGCTCCCTCCAAAGATTTTCTATTGGGTTCAGGTCTGGAGACTGGCTAGGCCACTCCAGGACCTTGAGATGCTTCTTCAGAGCCACTCCATAGTTGCCCTGGCTGTGTGTTTCGGGTTGTTGTCATGCTGGAAGACCCAGCCACGACCCATCTTCAATGCTCTTACTAAGGGAAGGAGGTTGTTGGCCAAGATCTCACGATACATGGCCCCATCCATCCTCCCCTCAATACGGTGCAGTCGTCCTGTCCCCTTTGCAGAAAAGCATCCCCAAAGAATGATGTTTCCACCTCCATGCTTCACGGTTGGGATGGTGTTCTTGGGGTTGTACTCATCCTTCTTCTTCCTCCAAACATGGCGAGTGGAGTTTAGATCAAAAAGCTCTATTTTTGTCTCATCAGACCACATGACCTTCTCCCATTCCTCCTCTGGATCATCCAGATGGTCATTGGCAAACTTCAGACGGGCCTGGACATGCGCTGGCTTGAGCAGGGGGACCTTGCGTGCGCTGTAGGATTTTAATCCATGATGGCGTAGTGTGTTACTAATGGTTTTCTTTGAGACTGTGGTCCCAGCTCTCTTCAGGTCATTGACCAGGTCCTGCCGTGTAGTTCTGGGCTGATCCCTCACCTTCCTCATGATCATTGATGTCCCACGAGGTGAGATCTTGCATGGTGCCCCAGACCGAGGGAGATTGACCGTCATCTTGAACTTCTTCCATTTTCTAACAATTGCGCCAAGAGTTGTTGCCTTCTCACCAAGCTGCTTGCCTATTGTCCTGTAGCCCATCCCAGCCTTGTGCAGGTCTACAATTTTATCCCTGATGTCCTTACACAGCTCTCTGGTCTTGGCCATTGTGGAGAGGTTGGAGTCTGTTTGATTGAGTGTGTGGACAGGTGTCTTTTATACAGGTAACGAGTTCAAACAGGTGCAGTTAATACAGGTAATGAGTGGAGAACAGGAGGGCTTCTTAAAGAAAAACTAACAGGTCTGTGAGAGCCGGAATTCTTACTGGTTGGTAGGTGATCAAATACTTATGTCATGCAATAAAATGCAAATTAATTACTTAAAAATCATACAATGTGATTTTCTGGATTTTTGTTTTAGATTCCGTCTCTCACAGTTGAAGAGTACCTATGATACAAATTACAGACTTCTACATGCTTTGTAAGTAGGAAAACCTGCAAAATCGGCAGTGTATCAAATACTTGTTCTCCTCACTGTATGTATGTATATATATAAATAAAATTCACTCACTACTCGACTCAACTGTCATAAGGATTGTGGAAAACGCAGACGGAATCCAGTCATAAAAACAGAATTTACTGCATAACGCGGAACGTCACGGAATTTGTCAAAGTTTTGATGAATAAATAAAACGTAGGTCATTACACTTAAATCAAATCACGATATATACTAGTGTCTGTGAATATTAAGCCGCAAAAATATGAATCCTGCATGTTTCTGTGTGTCTCTGTGTGAATAAATGGTTTCATTTACCTCACACACACTGAAACTTGCAGTGTTTTTCAGCCTCTGCCGCCTCAATATATGAGGACATGAATGCATGAACCCCATGTCCAGTCACTTCATGAGCATTTTACCGTTTCATTCGACAAAATCTACTGTCATATCATAAACACACACACAGAAACTCAAAGGTCTTCACAGCAACCCGTCAAAATAAAAGTTCAGTTTAACAAAGTAATTGTGACAGAAATATATTAATGTTGTACAGTAGAATTTAGCTACGTCTCAATGTAATAATAATATATGTATTTAATTTATACAGTGAAGAATATGCACTGTTATTTAAAATTTGTTTACTTGGAAACTATTAAACCTACCTAAAAAGCACTGTTTATTTCATATGTATCTTTGTTCTGTTGTATTTATGTTGGCCTGCTGAATGTTAAATGGATCCAGTCTATGTTCATTAGAAATTATTTGATAATGCAGCAATAAACTAGCTAGTAGGCTATAAGTTAATGTATGTTTTTTTTTTAACTTTGCTGATTTAAAACACTACCTATTTTAATGACAAAATTTCAAATAAGAGGGCAAGTGACAAATATCGGTATCGGCCAATAATAGTTTGTTAAAATCGGTATCGCATCGGTCCCAAAAAATCCTATCGGTGCATCCCTAATAAAAAGCCCATTTTTTAAATTTTCTTGACAAAACACATTATTCCACACTATTTAAGAATTTAAAATGAAAGATGAAGCATACATTTAAAACGATTAGGGGAAAAATGCCCTTTATAAAAGGTAAAAATATTATAAATATCAGATTTAAATATGTCAACGCTGACTGAACACCAATGCAAATATTGCTTCAGAATAAATTATATTTACAACACACACACACAAAAAAAAAAATCCTGTTTTTTTCTGGACAAGTGAATGACCGATTAAAGGCTTAATGTCGAGTCCTGGGTAAAAGATTTTACTCTGAAACTGAACGTTGCTCATCCAATTAGAAGGTTAGCATTAGATTGGGTGCCGCTATATCCTGCCTGTGTGCGGGTCTGCGTCCCTCTGATAAACCTCTGAGCACAGACTGCGGTTTTAATGAGTAGGCTATCTGCATGTTAACAAGCTCTCAAAGGGGGTGTACGTATCCCCACAAGATTTATCAGCCGAACGCATTTCCTCCACTGACAGCTAGACAAACACATGAACCGGCAACAAAGCAGTTCCTCCTTCAGGGCCTGCAGAAATGCATTGGGGATAACGCAGCAAGTGCACGTGAGTACAAGATACGTGACACAACAAGCTTTCATCATGAGTCTTCTGCCCTTTCGCTGTACCTGTCTCGCTGACTCAGAGAAACCAGTGTGTGAAACACTTCCTTGCGGGCCACACCCAAACACGACGCCTGAGACAGACACTCCTTCATGCTTCTGGAGCTATTAGCACATCACTTCTATGAATGGACAATTGTGTGGCCTATTTAAAAGGGCGAAACTGCACTTTAAACCCTAGGAAAACTCATAAAACAAACATTAAAAAGGCCTGCCACAAGTGTTACATTAATGAGCAGAGTTACCGATCTGCTGCGAATAATGATTAACAACACAACCCAGCAACATAGTAGTCATAGCAGAGAAGTGTGTGTGTGTGTGTTATTCCAGGAGGAATAGCTGTGGTGTTCTGGATCAGTGACCTCTCTGACCCCCGTCCGCTGTGTGAAAAGAAACAGCGGTGACGTTCCTATGTGCTACTATGGGTTTTTCGGTTCTGCTCCAAGCGTCTGCCGAGTGTGAAGTTGAGACAGCGGCCGCAACACGGAACCACGTTCACACTTCCTGTGCTGCAAGCGAGGCTATTTCTTGCTGTCACACAAAAAGGCTTAAAAGACAGGGATTACATCACTGTCCTAGATCATAGGCAGCAAACGCAGACTCGTACTAGCACACCTTTGGGAAGCAGAATTATACACAAATATCATTACACCATATTACAGATGTCCGAATGTAGACTGCTCAAGACTACAATTCAACTCAACTCAACTAACTCACCCATTCAGTCATGAATAAATGAATAAAAACACTTCTATACACTTAAAATCAATTAATATCCTCATTCCACACATACAGTCGACTGGACAAACTGCTCTCGGAAATAATTACATATTAGATACATGATAGTCATTAGTATCACACATATATATATATTAATGCTGGTAAATGCATCTAACAAAAAAGGTTGTTTACATCAGTGGTTCTCAAACGGGTACGAGAGAGAAAGTGGAAACTGACATAAATCATGAAAATAGGCTATTGCTATATGCATTGAAAATGAATTCATAAATGATGTTGAATGTCGAAGATCTTAAGAGGACAGGCCCATGTATCCCACTGAAAGGATCACTGACAAACTGACACAAATGGGCATACTACACATGTATAGAGACATATATGACTACCGAACTGTTAGTTAAAACACTGAATCACAATAAACTGTTATTGACTGAACTGAAAAACACTGATTTACCTTTTACTGTTATGTCTAATATTTAAGAGATTTACATAAAACTGGAGCTGCGCAAAGCTACATGAAATGTTTTATACAGTTATTAGGGCTGGGTAAAAAAAAAAAATTAATCGATTCTTATTTTTATGTACAGATATATCGATTCTTAAATCCCAAGAATCGATTAGTCTATCCTGTTTTCAGATGATGAATGAACGGGACATTGTAGCACGCCTCCCATCCAATAAAGCGCAATAATCTTTGTGCTTTGTTACTTTTGATATGAAAAAGTCTCAGATTTTAAATTACGTCCATTTTAATACGAAATTCAAAAACAAATACCGTTTTGGCGCTGTGGCGTGAGATCGCTCTGGCACAGCTCAGCTCAAGAGAAGCGGCAGTGCACGTGAACTCCTCCGCTTTAATACCAGTTACAGCGCGAAATAAACATGAATGAGCATCTGAAAGTGTGTTAAAACATACAGTACAACTTACCGAAATCCGTATCACGTCACATGGAATCACTCAATCAGTGTTTCAACCGCGGAAAGACGTCAAGTAAAACTGCTTATGAACAATGTCACGTCACATTTACCTCAGAAAAACCATATCCAGTGTCCATAAACTCGTTAGTGACTAGAAAAATTAACTCTAGAGAGGAACATTTTGCTAAATATAATTTATAATGTTCTTCAATAGCATGTTTGAATAAATCTGGCAAGTTTTTATGACAGCCACCATTTAAATATTATTTCAAAAAACGAATTGGAGTAGAAATATGATCATGTAATTGTAAAGTTAATATTATAACAAAAAACCATCGAGTGTAATTTAAGTGTTTGTACAGAAATCAGTTAATTTTTACCTTCAATATTACTCCCATAGTTTACAGCATTAGTTCAGAGATTTGTTTTCCTTGAGAAAAGTTGCCATGTATTGTACCTGATATATATATAAAATAATCGATATTGAATCGAATCGGAATCAAATCGAATTCTGAAATGTGTGTCAATACCCAGCCCTAATAGTTATAAACAGAAATGTTTATAAGAAATAAACCTGCTCAGGGGGCATCAGATATAATAACGGACTCACATATATATGTGTGTGTGTGTGTGATATATATATATATATATATATAAGGGCCGGGTATTGACACAAATTTCACGATTCAATTTAATTTCTATTCACAAGCTTTTGATTCGAATCGATTACGATTCAATATCGATTATTGTGGATATATTTCAGAAACAATACATTTTCTGGAGGAAAAAAAAATCTCTCAACTAATGCTGTAAACTATGGGAGTCAGTTGGTACTGCATTAGCCTACTGTAATACTGAAGGTTAATTTAATTTGTATACAAACACTTAAATTACACTCAAGGATGTTTTTTATAATAATAAAAAGTTATAATACTAACTTTACAATTATATTATCATATTTCTACTACAATTAGTTTTTTGAAATATAAACATTTAAATGGTGGCTGTCATAAAAACTTGGATTTATTCAAACATGCATTAAATATTGACGAATGAATATTTAATGTGGTGCATATATTTATCAAAATGCTCCTAGAGTTCATTTTCTAGCTGACTAACGAGTTTATGGAGACTGAATACAAGCAGTTTTACTGACGTCTTTCTGCGGTTGAAACACTGATTGAGTGATTCCATGTGACGTGATATGGATTTCGGTAAGTTGTACTGTATCGTAACACACTTTCAGATGCTCATTCATGTTTATTTCGCGCTGTAACTGGTATTAAAGCGGATCAGTTCACATGCGCTGCCGCTTCTCTTGAGCTGACTCTGAGGCGCTACTGCAATCTGTCAAGCCACATTAAACAGTATTTATTTTTTTAATTTCTAAATAAAATGGATGTAATTTGAATGGTAATTTGAGACATTGTTTCATATCAAATGTAACAAAGCACAAAGATTATTGCGATTTATTGGATGGGAGGGGCTCTACAAAGTTACGTTCACTCCTCAACTGAAAACAGGATAGACTAATCGATTCTTGGGATTTAAGAATCTATATATCGGTTCATAACAATGAGAATCGATTTTTTTATATATATATATATATATATATATATATATATATATATATATATATATATATAAATATATAAATAATACATACACACTATGTAAACAAACTTTTATAACAAACCAAAATAACAAAATACTTGCTAAAACAAAATTAAATCTGTACAAAATACAGCAGGGCTCGACAATTAGGGAAAAAAGACGCATTTTAGACCGAATTTATACTGAATTGAGTTCTCCTTCACTCAAAATTATATAAAAATCCCTGTCTAATCATTTTGTATCCTTATAAACACAGTCAGTTCTGTTTTAAGTGAACAAACAGTTGAGAAATAAAACGCATGTGTATCAGTGTAATGGATCCGTGCGTCAGGTCTTAATAAACCTAATAAACCTGCTGCTGTCTGTTTAAATACTAATCAAACTTTTGACTAAATAACTTTTGTAACTTTAATAATAGGGGTGTGACGAGACACTTATCTGACGAGACGAGACACGAGATTGGAAAGATTTTTACATAGTATTTTTAAGAAATCCTCGATGAAATGCATGGCTAGAAAAATAGTTTGCAGGTGCATTTGAAATGTTTTAACTCATCTTGTAATGAATGTGATTTCAGTTCTACTTTCTGAGTATGAATTTGCCATCATATGCAGTAAAAGACAACAATACTCAAGCACTGTAAAAGGTTTTGCCACAAACTCAACTGACTGGCTTTTCTTTTTTTGATTGTCTCTTCAGACGTTAGAACTGCACATGATTTATGAGCTTCTCCAACTTTTGACCTCCTAACTGAACTCCTTCCCCAAAACTGATCAAGTGCAAACAATAAGTGCAACCATAATCAAAGTACTCTCAATATTCAAAGTGCAAATAGAGACCAAATTTTTCTTCAAGCATGATACTGAGCTAAGAGATGGTTACAACTACACAGAGAGCTTTCATATTGAGAGATATTCACATGCCTCAGGGATATAAACAGCGGTAACTTATTGAAATTGCGTTTGAATGTGCGCTCGCGTTTACTTTCACTTTAAATTTTGTGATTGTGTGTACTCTGTGAATAGGGAGCGCTGGTGCTAAATGCACATTTTAAAAGATAAGACATTTGTCTGACGCTTGTGTTGCGCAACGAATCTTCCGCCACGGTCGGTTGCAATTAAATCGATGAATTGCAAAATAAATAGTTGTTAAAATCTCTAAGAAATCCTATCGGTGCAAAATAAATATTAGGGATGTGTATGTATATATATGTATATATATATGTATATATATATATATATATATATATATATATATATATATATATATATATATATATATATATATGTATATATATATATATATATATATATATATATATGACTGTATGTGTGTGTGTTAATTAGTGCGGTCAAATTGATTAATCTTGATAAATCGCATCTAACATAAGTTTTTGTTTACATATATGTGTATTTTTTATATATATATATATATATATATATATATATATATATATATATATATATATACACACACACACACACATACAAACACACATATATATATACACACACACATATGTAAACAAAACAAAAAAATATATACATATGACCCATATAAGGCTATTAATTATTTAATGTGTCACTAATTATTTGAATATTTTCCATGCAGCAGTAACTACAGTAACAACTGTGATGTATTTATCTACCAAATCTGTCAAATATACATTTCACATATCAAAATGACATAATATTTATAGTGCTCAAGTGCAAATATCCAGTACACTACATATTATAAAGGTCAGAGGAAAGAAAAACAGATTTATTATATTTTGTGTAATTTATACATGAAGCAATTGCTTTTTTTTAATCTCTGCTTGTCTTGATATAACGAGTTTATAACATCAGATAATCTAAAAGTATATCATAACAAAAAGAGTACCGCTACTATAACATCGCGCATTAGATGATAATGTCGTTTGCCATATTCATGTACCGTGGTTTTTACATAGCACTTTAAGTTTATATTAGGGGTGAATAAAAACAGCAAGTGTTGAAGGACATAAACAATGTAAAGGTTTAATCTAGATGATTCATGAGTGTATTAAAGGCTGAATGCGGATTAACCGATGATAATGATGATGGCCTGTCGTTACCTTTCCACACCAACTCACCTGCATTCCAGGAACTTGAACAGCTACCGGCGACTGAGCCATCTCCACCCGTCCACAGGCAAACTACACACCCAACAAACTCTCGGAGAGACACTTACAGCTCCTTTCCTCACACTACTCTGTGTTAAACTATATATTTACACTATATTTAAACTGTTCGCGAAACTCCTCGCGACGCCAAACTCTTGAGCTAGCTGCGCTCTGTTAGCTTTAAAGTCGACACTCGGTAACCATGATTCCTTCGTAAAGTGGACTTTTTTGTTGTTTATATTAGATCCAGACGGTCGTCGGTAGCTTGTTAGACGCTTTTGGTGGTAGTTTGCGCAGAGTTTGTTCTTCAGGAGAGCTTCTTTGACGCCATGACTCGCGCTGCTCTCGCAAAGTTGTTTTGTGCTTCAGCTCTGGCCGTTGGGTGGAGTCGCGCGCTCCGACCGCGCGCACACAGACACTGCGTCACTAAAGCTGCTGCCACCATCAGGGAGCTTCGGACACACACACACAGGTTTGTTTTACTACATTAGTGAGGACGTTGAATAGACTTCCATTGATTTTATATCAGGTTAATTATATTTTCTATCGCCTAACTCCTAAACACAACCGTCAACACAAGTTTACCCTTGCCATAGTATGGCAAGTCGTTTTTACATTTAACCATTTCCATATTAAAGGGATAGTTCACCCCAAAATGAAAATTAGCCCATGATTTACTCACCCTCAAGCCATCCTAGGTGTATATGACATTCTTCTTTCAGACGAATACAATCAGAGTTATATTAAAAAATGTCCTGGCTAATCCAAGCGTTATTATGGCAGTGAATGGCTGTTTCTGTTTTGAAGTCCATAAAAGTGCATCTATCCATCATAAAAGTGCTCCACACGGCTCCGGGGGGTTAATAAAGGCCTTCTGAACCGAAGCCATGCGTTTGTGTAAGAAAAATATCCATATTTAAAACTTTACAAACTGTAATCTCTAACTTCCGCTAACTGTCGTCCGCACGTTCACGAGAGACCGGCATTCCAGCATATGACGTAGGACGCAGGCGTAGCGTAAGTTCCGGTGACGAACGCGGAAGCGCAGAGGATAGAGCAAAACAAAACTTGGTTCTCGCAAGAACTAGCATATTCTCACCGGAGCGTCCTACGCCATACGCTGGAACGCCTCTCGTCAACGCGTGTACGACAGTTAGTGGAAGTTAGAGATTTTGTAGACAGTTTGTAAAGTTTTAAATATGGATATTTTTCTTACACAAACGCATCGCTTCGCTTCAGAAGGCCTTTATTAACCCCCCGGAGCAGTGTGGAGCACTTTTATGATGGATAGATGCACTTTTATGATGGATAGATACACTTTTATGGACTTCAAAACAGAAACAGCCATTCACTGACATTATAAAGCTTGGAAGAGCCAGGACATGTTTTAATATAACTCTGATTGTATTCATCTGAAAGAAGAATGTCATACACACCTAGGATGACTTGAGGGTGAGTAAATCATGGGGTAATTTTAATTTTTGGGTGAACTATCCCTTTAATTCTTGATATCATCAATTCAATTTTCACTAGTTAAAATGCTAATTCTTGATATAAAAAATAATTTGACTGTTTTTATGATCACTTAAAGGAATAGTTCACCCAAAAATGAAAGTTATCCCATAATTTATTCCCCCTCAAGCCATCCTAGGTGTAGATGACGTTCTTCTTTCAGCCGAACACAGAGTTATTAAAAAATATCCTGGCTCTTCCAAGCTTTATTAATGGGAGTACCTGAGATTTTGACATTGCATAGACTTCCATTGATTTCATATCAGGTTAATGATATTTTCTGTCGCCTAACCCCTAAACACAACCGTCAACACAAGTTTACCCTTGCCATAGTATGGCAAGCCGTTTTTACATTTAACCATTTCCATATTAATTCTTGATATCAACAATTAAATTTTCACTAGTTATATTTCTACTAGTAACACTGACATACAAGACATTCTGAAACATGAGCAAAGTTTTATTATAAATAAAATGTATTATTATTATTTTATGTGGGCTACCTACGCAGTTTGGAACATGGATGAATTGATTTTATGTTGGGTTTGATATTTGACAGTTTTTTTTTATGACCAGTTAAAGGGATAGTTCACCCAAAAATGAAAATTATTCCATAATTTACTCACCCTCAAGCCATCCTAGGTTTATATGACATTCTTCTTTCAGCCAAACACAATCAGAGTTATATTAAAAAATATCCCGGCTTTTCCCAGCTTTATAATGGGAGTGAATAGTACCTTAGAAGTAGGGAATCGTAATAATAGGGAATTTCAAATTTATAGAATTGAAATAGGGAATTGAAATCGTAATAAAATCGCGATATGAGCATGCACGATTTCTAAACTGCAGAAAGCATGATTTTCCACCAGTCCCCTAAAGGGCCGCTCACATGTCGCGTCTAAAATGTGTGGAAAACTCCGGCCGGGCCGCTTTTTTCTCCTTTCAAAAAGCGACCGGGAGCGTGTCTGCCGTTGCTAAGCAATCATGAGTCACATTCTCCATACATACTACCGGCACATCCGGGAACTTAACTGTCAATTTCGTCACCACCCCTTTTTTAGGGGAAAATAAACTAGACTTCCCATAGACTTCAATACAAAATAGCGGCACAAAATAACGTCCGTACACAGCCACCAGGCGTGAATAACTTAAGAAATCACTAAGATTAAACATGTCAAGTAATTATATGTCCACCCTGCCTGCCATGGAGCGTGAAAGATACATCCACACACCTAATTTGGTCAATTTAAAAAACATGTCCCTTCATTCTCCCAGCGTCAAATTGGACAACCCCACCCAGTGGCCAGAGGTGTCTTACCCAGAAATTTACTCGTACCTCATCGAGTCACCAGGTAAGCCAGTGAATGATTTTACTTCGTTTTTGAATCATGAATTACGGATGATGCTATCGAAAGCTAAGTCATGCTAGTTGTATGGCTGGACAGAAAAGTGCACTCAGTACTCTAAATATAAAGACATAATATATACATTTAAAAATGTTTTCTTTCAAAAACGAAGTAAAATCATTCACTTGTTACACCAATTTGACGCTGGGAGAATGAAGGGACATTTTTTTAAATTGACCAAATTAAGTGTGTGGATGTATGTTTCACGCTCCATGGCAGGCAGGGTGGACATATAATTACTTGACATGTTAAATTTTAGTGATTTCTTAAGTTATTCACGCCTGCCGGCTGTGTACGGACGTTGTTTTGTGCCGCTATTTTGTATTGAAGTCTATGGGAAGTCTAGTTTATTTTCTCCTAAAAAGGGGCGGTGACGAAATTGACAGTTAAGTTCCCGGATGTGCCGGTAGCGTATGAAGATTAGGAAGTTTAATGGATAAGTGGATTTCCAGCTCTTGCATGCGCTCTGCTACTAGATATATTTATGAAGATGAGGGGAAACCCCCCTGTACAGCTATCATCAGCTGTTCGTCCATTTTGGCTGAGGTTTCAATGTTGTTACAGAAAGGGTGAAGCTGGTTCTTGTCACATGACCTGCGGTGCGCTTGCGGCATTCTGAAAAGTTGAGATTTCTTCATCTTGCTGCAGCGCGGGGGCCTGGAAAAAACGCGTGCGCATCTACATTTCAAATAACGAACTTGAGTGTGCGGTCTGAATGCAGCACGCCTTAATCTAGCAGAACAGAGTCTGATTACCATTACGACATGGAAGAAAGCACAGAAACTGGGAAGGTGAATTTAGGGCAGGATAAGGAGCAAAATGTATCAGATGATATATGCATGTATGAGATGATGTATCAGAGCCAGGTAATTTGTGAGACCTGTCAAACTTTCACTGCAGTATTAAGGGCCATTCACACAGAACGCATTTTTGCGGGTAAAAACACGAGACGCTGGTCTACGTTTTTTTAAAAGTTGAACTTATTTTACTATAAGCGCCACGTAGCGTTGTGTCATGTGCGAGATGTTGCAAAAGACGCGAAAAAAAGATTCTTCCAAACCGTGTATGCAGGTATAATACAGGCATTTGCGAACTGCACAACATACGAAAGAAGTTCAAAAAGCCATAAAGAAATAACCAACGTCACAATATAATTTATGCAAATATTGGCAATAAAGCCAGCTCCCCAAAAAAATATACACACAAGTATGTGTGTAAGGAAATATTGTTTCAAAATCGTGATTAAAATCGCAATTTTGATCAAACAATCGTGATCGATTTTATTTTGTCCATATCGCACAGCCCTACTTAGAAGGCCAAAAAAGCTCATCCCTCCATCATAAAAGTAATCCATACGGCTCCAGGGGGTTAATAAAGGTATTTATTAATGGATTACTTTTTAACCTTTTCGAATTATGACCTCAATTTTTTGTGTTCACACAGCAAGTGCCAGAAAATTCACAAAGTTTCGTATCATTCCGATGAAGTTTACACTTTTTAAAATGTAAAAACTTTGAAAAAAAATAAATAAAAATTGGTCAGAAGTGACCGAAGAACATCAGAGGGTTAGAATATACAGATTTTACCTTTAACTTTAATTGGGACAGGACAAAACTCAGAAGAGTTTTTAATCCATAGTTTTTAGTACAGAGATGACATTTTGTAAGTGTGTTAAGACTGTCAAAATACACACCATTTATTTTTTTCAGATTTTTTTAAAACAAAAAATGTAAGAAATACAACCATTTAAACTAAACTGTTACACCTTTTGCATTCAGGTCCTTTCTGACCCGAAAGTGAACTGTGGTTTAACATGAAATTATGCTGTTTTTTATGCCGTTAGATTTGTCCCAAATTACTTCTGCAAAATACATTTAGCCTCTTTCCTACACTCTCACACACATCTTTTCTTCTCACTGGGGCTGCATTTTGTTGTGCACACACACAGTAATTCTGAAATTAAAATAAAATGACAAATTAATTTCAATGTGTTTGTATAGCAAAAAGTTCACAGACCAATAGGGTTTGGAAAAGACAAAGTCCACATTTCATTTTGCTGTCATTGATGAACCATTTCAGCATGAAAAGAAATTCAATGTTTATCATCATCATTTTTTCATATTCAGGTAAAAATATAAGCATGTAAAACGGTATACTATACGTTTCAAATTAATTTAATTACATCCATTGAAGTCAATGGAGCTCATTCTGGTAATTCTCATATTACATGTTCCTATAAATTTCATCTAATTGATATAATTCAAATACAATTTCTCATAAATTGTAATAAAAAATATATTTTCTTGCATCACACTGGTTTTTGCTGTAGTTCTTGAAAAATTTGAAATTTCAAAGAATTTCTCAATTTTTTAAAATTAATAAAAAGGGGTAAATGGTAAAAACATGCTAACATTTGGTCATTCACTCATTAATGAGAAGTTAGATAAGATACAATATGGTTTTAGTTGAAAAATATTAAGTTATGCCTGTTTTATAAGCTTATGTTCCACCGGGTCCCGGGAATACATACAGTTTTGTAATGCATTACAATGAAAATCTGAATAAACTCCTAACCTTAAGTGTGAGTCTTAGCAAGCACCTGTCACACAAAAAGAAACGATGTGATAAATATATGATAATGGATAATTCGGGGGCTTGAAACGTGGAGAGATTCACACAGCATTAGCATGATAAACAGTAAGATTTTAATGTGAGGCACTGTCGAGAGCTACGGTATGTCTCGCCTTTACAAAGGAATGGACACAATGAACGTCAAGAGCGGTAAAAGTGTACAGTGGGGAACAGCGTTAAAACCGTGATATTGGTCCACATCTACAAAAAGAAACACATTTCTATGGCTATTCACTCAGACCAGCTGAGAAAGTGACTTAAGTACTTGTCTGCTAGCCATTGAATGAGAGGAGCATGACATACTGCAACTGGTCAACACTTAAATAGCAATTAAAAGAGGGGATTGAAAGGTTGCTGAAAGCAATGAACTGAAATGACGGGGAATATACAATAAGAACAGGTTCTGTCAGCTAGTGGTTATATTTTCAATAAAGATTACCTACTTTTTTTTATTTTGCACTCTTGCGATCACATGGGTGTAGTTGTGAAAGTCCAGAAGTTTGAGAAACAACAAAACATTTTCATTGGCTAGCCATCAGATGAAGAAATCCACTTCAGATTCACGGTGGAAACGAGGAACGCTCATGTATTCCCAGGCTTGCACGGAGAAAAATCGTGCAGATTCAGCAAAGACCTACAGATGAATAACTGAAAGCCTACATCATACATGGATTTAAAACACAAGAGAAAGAAACAGACACCTGGTAAAAAAACAAAACACTTGGCTTATTTACGGATTAGACAATCTCTTGGCGAGTCCTTTGAGTTGTCAGGAAAGGTCAAGCGATGCTCTCCTGAAGGCAACAGGTCCCATCTACGCGGTTGGATTTTACAGACACAAGGCTATGGTTTACAAAACGATCTGAGCTTCGCTCAAACACAAGGGTCTATCATGAAGAGCCTCATCTTTGCAGTTGGCTTATATTTGTCTTCTTTAATGGGACGTCCTGAAGCGGACCCCAGTGCATAGTGCTATACTGTTCATGAACAGCTAGAGTTTTGGTATTAGTCTGGCATGTCGATGCACAGTTTGGGTGGCGGCACGAAGTATTTGCCAGGACTCTGGGTAATCACCACGCCCGTCTTCTTACGAAACATGGGAGGGATTTTAGGCACCTCGTGGATGGGCAGTTCCTCGGACACCTCGGAGTCCTCATGGTGCAAGTCATAAGATATGTTGCCATATTCCCTCAGGAAGGGGAAGAGTTCGAGAAGAAACTGGCAGAAGTCTTTGCGAATGCCAAACCACCCTGAGAAAATCAGAGAAATCAACACTGAAACAAAGCTAGGAAAACACATTTCATTTAAAACAAAAAACTCATTGCAAACATAGAACACACTTTGACTGTTATTACAGTGTAGTGAATGACAAAAATGGCAAGATGCTTTTTGTGTGAATCATTTGTGCGAGTTTAATGCTTAATCACTCACCCCAAGTATGAAAAACAGAAATAGTGACGCCTGATTTAGCAAAACAACACACATTAGTTCTTAGAAAGCTAAACATCTGGGTTTGAAATTAAAGGGATAGTTTACCCAAAAATGAAAGTTATCCCATGATTTACTCACCCTCAAGTCATCCTAGGTGTATATGACATTCTTCTTTCAGACGAATATAATCAGTTATATTAATAATATCCTGGCTCTTCCAAGCTTTATAATGGCAGTGAATGGGGGTCGAGATTTTGAAGCCCCAAAAAAGTGCATCCATCCATCATAAAAGTAATCCATACGGCTACAGGGGATAATAAAGGCTTGAAGAAAAATATTTATACTTTATAGACTATAATCAGTGGCTTCCGGTAATGGCCGTACGCGAGTCTAGTTCCGGCGGAAGAGTGACCTCTGACCCGACGCATGACGCTTGACCTCTGACTCGACGCATGACCTCTGACACGACGCATGACGAGTGACCTCTGACCTGACGCATGACCTCTGACCTGACGCATGACGAGTGACCTCTGACTCGACGCATGACGAATGACCTCTGACTCGACGCATGACGAATGACACCTGACCTGACGCATGACGAGTGACCTCTGACTCGACGCATGACGAGTGATCTCTGACCTGATGCATGACGAGTGATCTCTGACCTGATGCATGACGAGTGACCTCTGACCTGACGCATGACGAGTGACCTCTGACCTGACGCATGACGAGTGACCTCTGACCTGACGCATGACCTCTGACCTGACGCATGACAACTGACCTCTGACCTGACGCATGACGAGTGATCTCTGACCCGACGCATGACGAGTGATCTCTGACCCGACGCATGACGAGTGACCTCTGACTCGACGCATGACGAGTGACCTCTGACCCGACGCATGACGTATTGACGAACACGGAAGCGCAGAGGACAGAGAAAAAACAAAACATGACGCATGACGAGTGACCTCTGACTCGACGCATGACGAGTGACCTCTGACCCGACGCATGACGTCTTGACGAACACGGAAGCGCAGAGGACAGAGAAAAAACAAAACACCGGTCACGAATTAGAGAAATGTGGGACTCGTGTACAGCCATTACCAGAAGCCAGTGATTATAGTTTATAAAGTATAAATATGGATATATTTCTTACACAACCGCATGGCTTTGCTTCAGAAGGTCTTTATTAACCCCTGGAGTCGTATGGATTACTTTTATGATGGAGGGATGCACTTTTTTGGACTTCAAAATCTCAGCCTCCATTCACTGCCATTAAAAAACTGGGAAGAGCCAGGACATTTTTTAATATAACTCTGATTGTGTTCGTCTGAAAGAAGAACGTCATATACACCTAGGATGGCTTGAGGGTGAGTAACTCATGGGATAACTTTCATTTGTGGGTGAACTAACCGTTTAACACCTGGCAATTGCAGGTGAAGAGAGTAACGCATATCAATTCACAGGACAATTTGGTGCATGGTGGGTTGATTCATAAATGATGTCCAATCACTTTGCATGGCATCACTATCAGAGCCCCTCCGCAAAGAGGAGCCTCCAACATTAGCAAAGCAAAGCATAAAGAGGGCCATAAATTATCGAGAGAGAGGGAGATTCGTACCTGCGACATGGGAATGTTTAGCTGTGACTGTGATAATCTGGTTTACTTCTAGTAAAGTTAACTCTGGCTATAACCCATTATAGGCCCTGTCCCAAATGGCACACTTGGTCTTGTGGACTTATGGTGTGTGCACACCAAAAAGCGAAGCGAATATTCGTGTAGCATTACCCGCAGGATTACTTGTTTTTCGTGTCACTCTCGCGAATAAAAACATAGCGCAATGAGGTGTCTTAAAGGGATAGTTCACCCAAAAATGTAAATTCAGTCATTAATTCCTCTCCCTCATGTCGTTCCAAAACCGTAAGACCTTCGTTCATCTTCTGAACACAAATGAAGATATTTCTGATGAAATCTGAGAGCTCTCTGATCCCTCCATAGACAGCAATTTAATTAACACTTTCAAGGGCCAGAAAGTTAGTAAAGACATCGATAAATAGTCCATGTGACTCCAGTGGTTCAACCTTAATGTTATGAAGCCACGAGAATACTTTAGTGCGCAAAAACAAACAAAAATAACGACTTTATTCAACAATCTCTTGACGTCTGTGTCAGTCTTCTACACTGTTTACGTTGGTCAGCTCCTGCGTCATCATCACACGCATGTGTCGTGCTCACGTGAACAGCTTCGGCCAATGGTAAGCTGGCATTCTATATTTACTACGTAAACCACGTAGGCGACTGACACAGACGAGAAGAGATTGTTGAATAAAGTCATTTTTGTGCACTAAAGTATTCTCGTGGCTTCATAACATTAAGGTTGAACCACTGGAGTCACATGGACTATTGTAACGATGTCTTTACTACCTTTCTGGACCTTGAAAGTGTTAATTAAATTGCTGTCTATGGAGGGATCAGAGAGCTCTCAGATTTCATCAGAAATATCTTCATTTGTGTTCAGAAGATGAACGAAGGTCTTACGGGTTTGGAACGACATGAGGGAGAGGAATTAATGACAGAAGTTTCATTTTTGGGTGAACTATCCCTTTAAGACACATCATCATCAACAACAACATTTCTTTTTGCCTTTTTTTTCGTCTTCAACCATGTTGGAGATAAGTACTATAGCTGCTCTGTATCTGTTGTGGAAGCCCCAAATACGGCAGAAAGCCAAACGCCGATGTATCTGGGATCACAGCACCATCCAGAGGCGCTCACATCTCTGTGAATTACACCGTCTTCTCCAGGAACTGCGCCTGGATGACAGCCGCTTCGAGCGCTACTTGAGGATGACGGGTGCCCAGTTTGATAACGTGTCAGTAAGCTCACGACAACACGTCATGCGGATTTTCCACTCGAGTTGGAATTTTTGAACTTGCGCGGAAGACGCGATTGACTTTGCATTGACTTTTTATGTAATCTACTTGCGCAAATAATTAAATTTGCTTTTGGTGTGCACACACCATTACAATGGACGCCGTGTGTGCATGTCTGTTAAGTCCACAAGACCGCAGGGTGTCCCATTTGTCATTTGTGCTCGCAAGCACTGAAGTCACGAAAGTGTGGAGTGTGGAAGATCGCAAGGGCTTAGGCCGCGTGTCCACCAAAGCACTTTTATCCAGCTGAAAACGCCTTGTTGTGGGCGTTTGAGGGCTGTGCAGCGTTTTTTTCAGTTGAGACTCTTTGCTTGCTATGATATGGAATATCCACAGAAGTGTTACGAGTATCTCATTTCACAGATAGTTGGTTTCTGTATCGTTTCTATATAAAAATGCAGATACAATGTAAAGTATTTGCTCTGGCTCTTGTTTTAAATTATTTTGTTCCGTTATTATGCTTGTTGTTGTCATCTGTTGATGTTGTACACGCAGAATGTGGCGGTTGGTCGGTGTTGTATTTGTCCCGCCCCTCCTCCACTGTGATTGGACGGCTGGGTGAAAAGTGACCGCGATGAGCGCTGCGTTTAACTCCAAGTTGAAAATTCTTCAACTCTCGGTGACCGGTAAAAAACACAGAGCGCTCGAGCGCGAAATAGATGCTCAGCGCCTCGTTACGCTCAGGGTGTTCTAAAAACGTGGCTCTCCCATTGAATACAATAGGAAAAATACGCCAGCCGCGTGAAAAAACGCCTTAGTGTTCCATTTGGGACAGGGCCATGGACTATACTGGAAGTTTATCCAGTTATGCTTCATTGAAATTATTTGTTGACACTTTTGTCAAGCCGTTATAAAGAATAAGTAGCAAGCAGATATAAGTTACACGTCACGTACAGTGATTGCCCCCTTTTTGGCCAAACGTGGTCACCATTAGAGTCACCAAAGAAACCCAGAGAGGAACAAACACCGGGACGTAGTTGGAGTTATAATGGCCATCCAGCTTGTGAACGAGGAGAATCTGAAACACAAACACAAACACTGATGAGTGTCGACTCTGTGCTACTGTACACATTGAGCTCGCAGAACATCTGCACAAATCAATGCCTGCATTCTTAAGAGAAGAGTTCACCCAAAATTAACACTCACCCTCATGCCATTCAAAACTATGATTTGGTCGTAGGTAATCATCTTATAATCAATTATCATATTGATTATATGAATCAATTATAAACAAACTATTGCCATTTAGTGTCTGTTTTTGCTGCACCAACAGTAATAATTCCAAAGAAAGCCACAGCAGATTTAACTCTTGTGTTCCTGAATGAATCAGTTTTTTAATAACTCAGTTGAGTGAATAATTCAATGATTTGCCTTAAAGACAGTGGCAGAAATAGTAAAGATTAATGTGTGTCTCTCATCATTCCACACTGAAGATGACAACCAATGATTGTTCTGACATGCCACACACAACTGCATCGCACAATTACAGTCTTATGATGCATTTTCACTTTTAACTTTAGCTCCTTTTGCGCTGCATGGCAGAAAGACAATCATTGAAGGTGAGTAAATGGTGGCAGATTTTATATTTTTGGGTGAGCTATCCTTTTAAGAGCAAAATACCCCAAACTGCACTAAAATAACACCACAAGACACATAGAGATCGACTGATATATCGAAATAAATACATTTGTTACCATTTTTTAATATGCGGTAAATCGATAAATTGTGTATAGCTCTTATTGTTGCATTTAACAGCTTAAGTTGAAGGGATGTGGAACAGTAATAGTGCATTTACTCAAAAACAATTGCACATGTCTGTCAACCAATCAGAATTAAGCAATGCCCGTTCCAGAAGTATTTTTCCCATTCATTTTTGTTTTTAAACTTTTATTATAATTTCTCAAAATAAAGTTCTCTAATACACAATATAAATGTTGAAAGTTTCAGAACAGCTAAAAAGATGTGGTGGTTTGCAATCAAAACTTCTCAACAGCTAAATTTATTAGCAAACATTTATGAGCCAAATTGACAAAGTACAGTATTTAAGGACAGCTTATGCTTGTTCACACACACTACAGTTCATCAAGTGCTTGCTTTATCACTTGAAGTATACATCACAGTTCAAATCAGACACAATTGGTTGTGAACCTGCATTTCCCAAAAGTGTCTTAAACCCAAGTATCTCAAGTTTCTGTGATTTACCCTGAGCGATTCGGTGAGTGAGGCTGGTTCACTCTGGAGCGAGTTGATTAAAAAGAACCAATGCATAAAAGTCATTTGTGATTCTTGAATTGTCTTGTCAACTGCCCGAATGTTATTTTCATACTTGACAGGGAAGCCAAACTGCTGCCACACAAGCGTTCTCAGTCTCTGTGTCGGGCGTGTTGCCTGTCCGGAGCCATATTCAAATAATGCAAAGGCATTCGGTGAAGTAGAGCTACGACTGCACACAAGATGGAGATTGCTGTATGGTCTAAAAAGGGTAGAATAAAGCAACGTAAATGATGATGGCGGTCATTTCAGACATTGACGTGTTGCAAATTTAGAAATATTCCGTTTTTTTGGTCTGTGATATTTCGAAATATAATATATTGTCCCATACCTACTCCTGGCACTTTGCTCAAAGTAGAAACACTAGAAAATTGTGTCAGCTGGTCATTAGTTGCTCATGTAATCAAGACTAAATAGAACATTTCTTAAAGCACGGGTCTAATGCTATTTCATGCATTCTGCTTTATTTACACTGTTAAAGAGTTGATTCTCCTGCTAAACATGGACAAAGTTTCAAAAAAAAAAAAAAAAAAAACTTCTGTGCCAAATACACTCCTTAAGGATTTAAACAAGTTTCGGAAAGTTTTTTCTAGTATGGCCCTTTATGACTTTATAAAGGGCGGAAGAGCGCACACACACACACACACACACACACACACACACACACACAATCAACCAACCAGAGAGAGAGCAAGAGTGTGTCCAACATCGAGCTTCGTTCGGGTTACGGGCGCCATTGGCGGCGCTGCCATTGTGTTTTTAGACCACGAAATCTACAATGTCACTAAAGAAGCGTGTTTCTGGTGTGAGGGAAAGATCACCTTGTTCAGCTTCCCAAATAACCCAGCGTTAAGGGAACGGTGGATGCATTTTGTTTTCCCGGAGTTCTGCAAGTGTGTGTGTTTGTTCCCGGTCATGAGTGGAAACCGCAGGCGGTGAGTGAAACTGCATCAAATGTGTGTGTTTTGTTGGCAATCGGCGCGCAAGTGCATATAATGTGAACAACACCAACGTATAGTGAATCGAGAGTTATCCAGGGATAATGCCATGATGTATTGTGTGTGTGTGTGTGTGTGTGTGTGTGCTCGTGACTCTTTAGCTCCGCCCACTGCACGCCTCCACGGACTCGGCTGTTTTCAGAAAGAATCGGTACAGCGTATCCGTCTTTTATAAATGATAAAACTAAAGACTCTTGGGAGATATGAAGGATGCAATACTACTCTATAGATACTCAAGATTAACACGAGACTGGCAGAAACTGTGTGTGTGTTATGTACCCTTTAAAAGTTCTGATGGATTCTGTGATTGTGGCAATAGATTCAGTTTTTCACTTTGCTGATTATTCAATGCTTCGAACAGCCTAAAGCCTTTTGTTTAACATGGACCTTTATATTTATGCAAAACATGCGATCTACAATTATTTCATATGTAGGCTCAGTAATTTTTTTTTCATTTAAAAAATTAATACTTTTATTCAGCAAGGATGCATTAAAGTGATCAGAAATGACAGTAAAGTCATTTATAATACAAAAGATTTCTCTTTTAAATAAATGCTGTTCTTTTGAACTTTTGTATTCATCAGAAAAAACAAAAGCAGCACAACTGTTTTCAACATTGATTATAATAATGTTTCTTGAGCAGCAAATCATCATATGAGAATGATTTCTGAAGGATCATGTGACGCTGAAGACTGGAGTAATGATGCTGAAAATTCAGCTTTGATCACAGGATATAAATTACACTTTACTATATATTCACATAGAAAACAGCTGTTTTAAATTGTAATGATATTTCACAATTTTTACTGTATTTTTGATCAAACAAATGCAGCCTTGCTAAAAATAAGAAACTTCTATCAAAAACATTTTAGGTTACACTTTATTTTAAGGTGTCCTTGTTACAATGTAGATATACATTCAAGTACTGAGTAATCTTAATTAACTACATGTACTTACTGTAGGTTTAGGGTACAATTCTCACTATTAACTAGTTGCTTATTATCATGCATATTACTAGGATATTGTCCGTTTTTTTAGTACTTATAAAGCACATATTAATGCCTTATTCTACATCCCTTAATCTAAACTTAACTACCTTACTAACTATTAATAAGCAGTAATTAGGAGTTTATTAAGGCAAAAGTCATGGTTAATAGTGAGAATTGGACCCTAAAATAAAGTGTAATGTAATTATGCACAATTTACTGTTATTATTATTATTATAATAATATGTGTTAACACTTTAGTATTGGGAACACATATTCACCATGACTTTTGCCTTAATAAACTCCTAATTACTGCTTATTAATAGTTATTAAGGTAGTTGTTAAATTTAGATTAAGGGATGTAGAATAAGGTCATGCAGAATAAGGCATTAATATGTGCTTTATAAATACTAAAAAAACGGACAATATCATAGTAATATGCATGATAATAAGCAACTAGTTAATAGTGAGAATTGGACCATAAAATAAAGTGTTACCTAATATGTACATGTAACAAGAACACTAATATATATATATTTTATTGTTGTAGTTTTATTGTAATGATTTACTTACCAATGTGCAAAAAGCATTAAAAACACAAACAGGAAAATAATCAGCATCTATATTGGTTATTAAAATCAATATCAGTCGATCTCTGATTGCTTTTAGCTTATTGCATAAACACAATCAGGTAAATGATGCTGGAATCAAACCTCAAAGGTAAGCAGGGGCACAACTATGGTCATCCAGCTGATTGCCATGGTGATGTGTGTACGGCGCTGCTCGGCAATGACATCCATGGAGCGCAGGAAGAGCACAGACCACACGATGTAATAGAGTACCACCAGACACAGGAAGGACATGAGGATCCACAGCGGCACGCACACCACCTGGAAAACACCCCCGGAGCTCAGATTACACACTGCAGGTGACTCTGATAATACGGCAGAAGTCATACTGGTGTTGGCGTCCTTACCAGCCACGGCCAGCTGATGATCTTATCCAGTCTCAAAGCAATGAAGATGAACTGGAGAATATTTACAGAGCACAGAATCTCCAGCTGATGGAGAAACAGAGCGATGGAGAGAGCACAATCAGGAAAGATGCATTTCTATCAATGATTAGGAGACACGTCATATTTCACCAAAAATATACTGTTTATAAAGGAAATGGAGCCTGTTTAGGACCAAAATATGTGACAATATTTTCTAGTACTTTTTTCTTTACCGTAATGCAAAATAATAACACATTTACAAATTAAAGTAAACATTTAGTTTAGTTTTAAATAAACCAGTATACTCAGAAACTATATTACAAAAACACAGTCAAAACTATACAGAATACTGTCAATTAAAAATGTATGTAAAATAGAAAGCATGTCTAATACTATACTAATTAAAATAACTATGAATCATAGGAATTACTAAATTGTGACCCTGGACCACAAAACCAGTCATAAGGGTCAAATTTTTGGAAATTGAGATGTATACGTCATCTGAAAGTTGGATAAATAAGCTTTCCATTGATGTATGGTTTGTTAGGATATGACAATATTTGAAAATCTGGAATCTGAGGGTGCAAAAAAATCTAAATATTGAGAAAATCTCCTGTAAAGTTGTCCAAATTAAGTCCTTAGCAAGGCATATTACTACTAATAATACATTTTTGATATATTTACAGTAGGAAATTTACAAAATATCTTCATGGAACATGATCTTTACTTAATATCCTAATGATTTTTGGCATAAAAGAAAAATGGATAATTTTGACCCATACAATGTATTGTTGGCTATTGCCACAGATATACCCGTGTGACTTATGACTGGTTTTGTGCTCCAGGGTCACAGTTGTCATGAAAATAATGCCAATGCAAAAAATAGGCTTCAATTTGTGTATATAAAATATTTTTTGGTCACATTCATTAGTTAACTACAACTAATAATGAACTGCACTTCTACAGCATTTATTATTCTTAGTTAATGTTAATTTCAACATTTACTAATACATTATTAAAATCAAAAGTTGTATTTTTTAACATCAGCTAATGCACTGTGAACTAACATGAACAAACAATGAACATCTGTATTCTTAACTAATATTAACAAAGATTAATAAACATTAACAAATGAATTTCTCATTGTTAGTTAATGCATTAACTAATGAAACCTTATTGCAAAGTGATACCATTTTTTAAATAGATTTTTCTTTTGATTTCGGCATGAAATATGACCTCAACATAAATCAGTCCGATTCAAACATCCTGAAAATGCTGTTATGCCGGGTTCAGACTACACATTTTTGCACAATCCGTTTGACGTAGGGTGTCTTCGGGATTCGTAAACGACAATGTGCGTTGGGATGCAAGAATCGATTGTTTTATCTCGTATAGCGTGTCATAGTTGACGACAACTGATGCCACGTCTGTGTCACTTCACGGCGTCACGACAGAAAGACTAGCATGTTTAAAAAAAGACGTTGACCAATAGGAGGACAGAAGCTCTTCTGTACACAGCTTTCAAACACGGTGAAACGAGAGAGAGACCATAGTATATAAACGATAGTGGAGGCGCTTCAGCAACCGACCTGTCTTCCTCTTTACTACTAGTTACAGCACCAAATAAACAGTGAACATCAGAAGGTATGTTGAAAGATACAGTACAGCTTACTGGAATTAATCATGTCCCATGTAAGCGAATACAACCACTGTTTGTTTACGCTCTTGTTTCCTGAAGTCAGTCACTAGTTCCGCCTTCTCGATGACATCACGCACATCATTAACCCTCATCCTTCCCTCGCTTCATGCAACTAAAATCATTCCCTCGCGGGTCAAAATGACCCGAAGCCCTAAAATTATACTTTTTTTGTCCAGCTTATATCATTTCAATTTTATAATATTTTTGGGAGATTTTTTATTTTTTGTACCTTTAAATTACTAGATCAATAAATAATATAATTTAAGCACATTCTTCACATTCTTTCAACTTAAATTAAAAAAAATAACTCACAACCAGCTCGAAATCTCTCACACTGGGTCAATTTGAGTGTCTCTGCTGACCTCTTGTGGAAAAATAATAATATAAGATGATATTTCATGACTCTTATAGCTCTATATGGAGCAGATGAGCTGTTCCGCTGGGTCCTAAAGTCAGTTTCTCTTCAGTATGCATTCAGATACACATGTAGACAATAAAGTTTAGTAAAGTTTTAACGTTTTTAGTTAGGATTTTGAGCATTTTTTAGGTTTTTCCATGTGTAATGAAGCATTCCTCGCATTCCATTCATTCCCAAAGGGGTCAAATTGACCCGCGAGGGAAGGGTTTGATCATTTTTTTATTACAACCACAGCCGTGGTTCAAGTACGACAAAAGTCCTAAGGTCTTGGACCACTCCGATGAACACTCAATTTTTTTTTTTTTTTTTGTAAAAATGAGTTTTGGGTCAAAATGAAAGTGGCAAGCGGTGATTGGTCGGGAAGCAGCGTGTAGTCTGACATGTTTCCTGTCCACGACACAAGAATTTAAAGAGACAAAAATCGCATAATCTGACACAGTGACTATCGTAACAGACAAAAACATTGTGTAGTCTGAACCCGGCATTAGACAAATCTTTCCCGGCTGTTACCTCAAGCGAGCGGTCGTGCCTGAATCCCCACACACACGCCGCCACTGAGACGGGAGAGACGAAGAAGAGCGGCATGAAGACCAAGAGCCAGAAGTGTGAACCCCGCTCCACACGGTCACACACCAGCACCTCGAAGGTGAGCAGGAGCAGGTGGATCCCCACAGCGATCAGCATGGCCTTAAACTCCACACAGGTCTCGCCTTCAGCCCTGAGGACAACAACCGATTGCATGACATACATGGACCAAGACCCTGTTTACACCTGGTGTTAAGATGCGTTTTGGTCGATCGGATCACAAGTGGACAATGCTAAATACAGGTGTAAAACGCTTTGAGCTTGTCCACTTTCGACCACTTCCAGAGGTAGTTGAAAACGCATTGCTTTCGTAGTGTAAACGCTCATGTGGTCAAATGCACTGGAACAGCCTCTAAAAGACGCCCTACTCTCCTCCTACTGACCTAATGCTAAACATTATGGGACGCGCGCTAGCCAGACGGGATTTAAACTCTCGGCTGGAGACCCAAGTTTGGTTTGAATGCACAATGTTCTCTCTCCATTCCTGATTTCTAACACACACTCACAGCGTTCGGCTGGTCTTGTGTCTGTCAGAGCAGAAACTAAAGCTGATGCTCTCCGTGTGTTTCTCCATCTCCGGTCGTGTTCATATGTAAATTGCGTGAGCTTATTTCATCCATTAGATCTAAAGATCTAAAAAAAAAACACCCGCCCATAGACCCGCCCCTCTAAGAAATCAGGACAGAAGTGGCTGAAAGTGGACAAAAGAGACAGATTAAAACACCAGGTGTAAACGGGAATGTGTCTCCCTCATCTACTTGTGATCCGATCCACCAAAACACATCGCAATACCAGGACTAAACTCATGGTTTTCCTCAAGTCTTAAAGGATGTGTTCAGACTGCGTAAATGTTCAGCTATAAATCTAAATATTCTGCTTTTTGACAATATTTGACTTGATTTCTCTCTGTTAAAAGCACATAAGTCTCTGATTCAAAACACATTTGATCAAATCTTATTTGATCACTTGCAATGAGTTAATAGTGCGGACAGTCTGCCTGAAAAGATTTGAGGGGGAAAAAAAATCTGATTTGCCTGAAAATAGCTAAAAGTCAACATGACATGGTATTCTCAACCCATTTTATGTCCATAATATGACATATTTCAGAGTGAAACAATATTGGCAAGACTTCAGAAAGGCTGCAGCACCTACAGCAATGCATTTTTAGACTGGATATAATAAAACAAATACATGCACCTTTTGATACTGTGTATAAATTAATCATGCAAAATTAGCTGGCATATGTATTTTAAGTTTTGTATTTATATATCAGGCATAGTATGACAGTGAGAATATGGAGCTCAAACTTGAGGAGGAAAAAACACCTCAATTTTATTCAGAGCAAAAATGTATTTATATGGGGAAAATGAAAATGAAAGATGCAATTTTAATAGCTTGTAATGTAAATCAATCAACAGACTACTTACATAAAATGCATATCAGTTGTTACTCTATATCTCCCAAAAATGGGGGGCAAAATGTATAATCAGGGCTCGACATTAAGCCTTTTCAAATCGGTCATTCACTTGTCCAGAAAAAAAAATAAAAATAAAAAATTGTGTGTTGTAAATATAATTTACTCTGAAGCAATATTCTCATCTGTGTTCAGTCAGCTTTGACATATTTAAATCTGCATATTTATGATATTTTGACCTTTTATAAAGGGCATTTTCCCTCTAATCGTTTTAAAAGTATGCTTCATCTTTCATTTAAAATTCTTAAATTTGATCAATATATTCAATTGGAACTATTTTCGCTGCTGAAACAGAACAAAAACAGTCAATATTGCATCTAAAATGTAAGTGACTTAATATTAATTACTTGTTTATTGAAATGTCATATGAAATCAGTGTCACATTTTCAATCATGATGGTATTCAGCACTCTTGGTTGTGTGATGTTGCTTAACTGTATCATATGTTATATAAAAACTCCACATTTTTATTTTACCACAGTATGTTAACTGAGTTTCTTTGTGTGAGAGGCGCTCATTTGTTTCCATTTCTCCTCGAGAGGCTGTCAGTACATTATATATTATATTATTATTCACTATCAATCACCACTTACACTAAACGAATGCAGAATCATTCAAGTGTTTTGGTGATTCCCTAGTTATTGACATTTTAATCAGGATACTTGTCCGGTGAGGCAAATAAAATTCTCTTTTACTTGCACCTTCAAAAAATCCACTTGTCCCGGACAAGCGGACAAACGTTAATGTCGAGCCCTGTATAATGCAATGCAACTGAGAGATAAACGTTCCCCGAAAGCCTGATGGATTATACTTGAGATTTTTTTATAAAACTGTATGGTAATCAAGCTTCAGTCCAGTAAGTGTTCATCTTGAATATTACTAACAAAAAATACACATGTACCACGAGCTGAAGGGGTATGTGTATGATACAACAAGGTTTATATGGTTAATTGCCCTAAAGCACTGAACAACACTCTCGTGTTCGTGATCATAAGCAGGGAAAGCTAGTGTCTGACCTGTACTGTGGGTTGTGAGCCCAAACCCCAGTGCCCACAGAAGCCCCTATGATGACCATGAGCTTCCAGAGCCAGATGGGCGCAAACACGGCCCAGTAGCTCCACTGGATGATGCCATCCAGCCTCAGGGACAGCAGCACCGAGAAGAGCAGCAGACACGCGTAGATCAGGAACTTACTGAGGAACAGAACAACACACACACCTGTCAGACTTACAGGACTGAGTCTGACTGAGGCACGAGAGCAGCTGTGAACATCTTAACATGTCAGTACTTTATCAAGTGTTGAATGCTAGCCGGTGTTAAAGCAGTTTCCATCACTGTGTGACAGCTAAACTATGCTAAGAGGAATCCAAAAGGCCTGCGCGGTACACATTAGCAGCTATGCTAACAAGCGTTTAAAAACAAAGCACTGTTTCATTGTTTACTTAACACACAGACACACACATCTTACCTAGGATTGAAATCTTGGAAAACGCCTCGTAGATTCATGGCTTCCTCTTCAGATCATAGTTCAATGAAGTGAAAAGGAAAGACTGGCACTCTCTCGCTCACATCAGAGCCGACGGTTGGCGAACGCGACCAAACACGGTGACGTCACGCGCCCTCGCCCCGCCCCCCGGAAGACGCTGTTTGTTTACATTCTACGCTATTATGAAAACAAACCTGTTTCTGTTAGGATTACCATTATGTAGCGAAATGTTGCATTTGTACATTTTTGTCTGTTTATGCAATCTAAGTCATGTACACCATTGTTGAGGTTAAACTCTATATTTATGTGTCATTTAGTTAAGGGTAAATACTGTTTTACATTAAACGACATGTATTATGAAAACAATGTTAACAAAGGTCTTGAACACATTGTTAATTTATTTATATTGCTGGCAAAATTGTATATACATAAACAAAAATGCTTAAATTCATCCCCAGTGTTTAAGGTGTTTATATAGTGGAATTTGATTGTTTTATGTCTTCTCTGAAATTGTTACAAAAGTCGTTGACATGTTTAAAATATTACGATATCATTTTCTGATCCCCATTTACCAATTCATTTCACATCTTATGAAATCTTCAAAAAAAACTTTGTGACTTCACACAGGCAATTTTTTTTATTTAAAAAAAAGTTTAAACTCTATATAAAATGCCATTACACTTTAATGTGCAAATCCAATAATTTAAATTAAATAGTGTCAAGGTGGGCTGTCACACACTCAATAACATAAATGTGCAGAATACACAACAAAAAGATATTCCTTACGAAAATTAACCATGGTTTTTTTGATAGTAAAAGTGTAGTAACCATGTTTTTTGGTGAATTGATTACCATTTATAACCCCAGATTTACTCAGATTTGTGGTTACCATCTTTAACTACAATAAACAGTTGTTTGCAGATTTAAGACTTATTTAAGACCTTTTTAAGACTAAGTAATGAAAATGTAAAAATAAATTGAAGGGAACAATTATCTGTTACTTTTTAATTACTTTTACTAAAAAAAAAGCTTGAATCGTTTTGATCAAAACCACTACAATATGTAAATAACTTTTACTCTACCTTCTGATCAAACTGCAAAAAGTGATGTTTTTCCTCAGTGTGTCTCTTTTTTCCCCCAGTACAAATATCTCAAGATTCCTAAATCAAGATACATTTACTTCAGATGTAAAATGACATAAAATATGAAGTCTTGTTTTCTGTGAAATTAATCAAAATGAAGTTTATGACTAAAACGAACAAATATTTGCAGGCAGCAATTATCAGGCCAAGCACAAAGAACACAGTAAATCATGCCAACATGGCTGGGAGCATCAGGCCAACTGCAACAACAAGCAATTAAAGACATATTAAGATGATTTTAGGAAAAATGGCTGAAAAATCTTAAATAGTCACTAGTCACTAAAACGTTTTCATCTATCGACACAAAATCCGTAACTTTTAACAGTTTCATTACAATAGGCTAATTTAATCAAAAGTTGTAAGCATTTTCGGAAATTTCATTATAACTTTTGACAACAAGGTGGCGCTGCCCCGAAACTTTTTGAGTACCTTCAGGTCATGGTGCCGAAGACACATACAGAGTTTCGTAACGATACGCCAATGCGTTCGTAAAAAATATAGCATTTTTTTACAAAATTCAAAATGGCGGATATGAAAAACATGGGTATTGTTTGACTCGGCATGCTCGGTATGCACCAGTTTTGTGATTTTTGGGCAAACTGTTCAGAAGTTATAAGCAAAAAAATTCAATTGTTCATATCTCCTGACCACTAGGTGGCACTGCGCCGAAACTGTGCAGGTAGCCTCAGGTCATGGTTGTCATAACACACACCAAGTTTGGTCAGAATACTCTGAAGCATTGCTGAGATATAGCCTCATGTTCATTTTGGCGAGCTCTTCATCGAATTCGCCCACGCATTATTCGAGAACAGTTTGACGAATTAACTGAATTCCATACATTTTTATCGCCATGGTCTGAAGATGATCTGGTTCAATTTTCATTAAAAAGTTGGAGCAATAGCCTAGGAGGAGTTCGAAAAAGTAGGTATTTCGGAAAATTCAAAATGTTGTTTCTAGCCCTTACAGTTCAAAAGTTATTAGCATAAATGTGAGTGCAACTTTGGACAACTGATGGCGCTAGAAGGACTGAGTTAGAGACTCCAAATTTGCTATGGTGACAGTTCAGACTGTCCTCTATCTGTGTGCCAAATTTCATAACTTTACCCCAAGCAGTTCTATGGGCTGCCATAGACTCAAGAGCCGAAGAAAAAGAAGAAACGGCAATAATAAGAATGCCAACAATTACAATAGGTGCCTACGCCCCTAAATATCTGCCAATGGGCTCTGAAAAATCAGCTTAATTTAGAAATTTGTGTAAGGGCAAATAAAAGACTTTATATATAGGAGGACGGTGCACTCTGATTACTTATGAATGGGAGAATGTGCAACGCCCAATATGGCGAATAAGCCCCACCTTCTAAATGAAAGAGCCAATCGTCGATTTGTAAAGTTGTCACGTCACTGCAGCTGCCGTTAGATGCTCCGGTTGCTATAGAAACAGGCAGTGTTCTGCATGTCCAGGCATGATTTGAACGTTTAGAAACAAATTTTATGAGACAGTTGTTTTTAGATTTCATTGGTGATTTCAAATATGAAATTTAATTGTAAGTCTGGCGAACAGTTTTAGAGAAATTGATGTTTCCCCATTCAAAGACAATGGGGAACTTGCATGCCCGAGAGGTGTTTCAAAGATGGCCGCAGAGTGAAATTACTTAAAGGGACTTTGGGCGAGTTAAGACTTTTTAAGACCTTTTTAAAGACCTTTCAAGACCTTTTAAAGACCTTTTTAAGACTTTCAAGACCTTTTTAAGACCTTTTAAGATCCTTTTAAGACCCTTTTAAGATCCTTTAAAGACCTTTTTAAGACTTGAAGAAACCCTGGTTTTATTTCTAGTAAAATCATGGTTCATTTTCATTTGGGTTTCCAAACACACAAGAGAGATGAAACATTTTTTAGCACATGAAAGGTCTATTTACATTAATATACACACACAGAATGTATGGTTGCACTTTGAAGCGTGGTTATACACAATCAGCTACTGTAGGAACCATCATCGGCTAATGAAGGATTAAAAAAAAAAAAAATCACTGTTTTTAATGAGCTTTCATATGTCAGCGCCTCAGTGCACCAGTTCCAGCTGGTTAGACGCGAACGGTAAGACTCCACTGACGTAATACGCGATGCCGAGCGAGAGCAGAGCGATGACGAGGAGCAGCAGGAGCACTCGCCAGAAGCCGAGATCCTCCACGAACTCCTGCCATGTGGTGCGGAAGCTGGACAGCACGCCGTCGCCGTGGTGTAAGTGTGGGTTGAGCAGAGAGTGGCTCTCCATGGCACTGTGGCACACAACAGCCCGTCATGAGTCAGGACACTTTTCAGATGAAGTTCTGGTTATAACGGTTAGGATCTCACCTTTCGTTCTCAGCCATGTGCATCTTCTCCAGGCTGGAGTGGGAGCTGCGGTTGAAGCCCTTCACTTCCTGCTCCTCCAGCCCCTCCAGCAGGTGCAGTGCGTCCTTGTTCACGCCGCGTCTCTTGGCCAGCACCAGTGGAGTGGCTCCGTTGTGATTGCTGGGGAAAACACATATAAATACATAAATATATGCTAGCATTTCCAGAGTTTGATGATATACTTTCTAAACACTAGCCAGAGATCAACTTAACAGAGGCTTTAAACAGTCTTTCCTCCTAGAGCTGTCAAGCTATAACCACCAAACTCGGCTCAGACCTCCAGACTGTTAAACAGACGATCAAAACTATGAATATTCACAGATTTTCATTGCGGGGGTCAAAACTTTTGCACAATAAGACTAATTCATGCTAGCAATGTTAAGTCATGTTAGAAAACATGCTAGCAATGTGCTAAATCATGTTAGAAACACGATGCATCAGTTTATTGTCCCAGCCCTACTTATCATGATACGAATGTTAGCAACATGTTAAATCATGCTAGTAATATGCTAATCATGCTACCAGCATGTTAGCAATGTGTTAATTCATTCTAGCAACATGCTAAAACATGCTAGAAATGTGCAAAATAATGCTAACATGTTAAAATGTTATCAACATGCTAGATCATGCTAGCAACATGTTAATTTATGCTAACAATGTGCTAAATCATGCTAGCAAAATGCGAATTCATGTTAGCAATGTGTTAAAACACGCTAGCAACTTGTTAAAACATGAAAACTTGTTAAAACACACTAATTCATGCATGCTATGTCTTTCTCTTTCCCCTTCACTAAATTTAAAGCTTATAAAGCTTTTCAAACGGCTTTGTCAAGCCAACATCAAAGTTTTTCCCAACAAACTATTTTTCTAGTTTACACATTTTTATTTTTCACATTTACACTAAAAGTTTGGGGTCTGTGAGATTTGTTTATGTCTTTGTTCACCAAGGCTGCATTACATTACATATTACCTATTCATTTTTTACTTGTCTTCATTATTTAATGTATGTTTGAATAAATCTGTCATGAAAGGTTATTACAGCCACCATTTAAATATTTATACTTCAACAACATTTTGTCAATAAAAAGTTAATATAAAAATTATATTATGTGCAATTTATATATTTGTGGAAATCAGTTTTTTTTTTTATTTGAGTGTTGATTATTAAATACATTTGATTAATTAATTGATTAGGCTATAAATTAAAATATATTTTTGGTTTTTGGCAGGGTTGGAAATGCCCCCAAAATTCAAGATTTGAATCGCTTCTGTATGAGTTGTTTTAATATTGATAAAATAACACAGTTATATAAGCAATATCATGTGCAATAGATGTTCCCAAATATCAGCATTTCATGCTTAAAACGCATCATCATTCATTTTATACATCAGTTCAATAAATGAGTTAATTAAATGACCATTTTTAGGCACAATATTATCAATTTTGACTGTGTTTGCTCTATTTCGGCAACGGAAATAGTTCCAAACAAAGCAGAACAGTTGAATCAGAGATGGTCATATTACTGGGAGATAGGCCTACCAAACCACGAGGCTGAACGACTCACTCATTAAGACTTGTCGCCACCTACTGGCGGTTTTAGTTCATATTCGTATATCGTTTCATCAGTAATCACATTACAGTTACTGATTCTGTGTCAAATCAACCAGAGGTCCCCGGCTCAAATTTTTTATTTTGTTAATATTTTTTCTGAAGAGAGACAAACATAAATAGTGACGAAAGCCAGAATATTAAATGTCACAGATGTATATTGACTGAGTAATCACTGTTTTGTAGACCAGGGTCAAAATGACAGTTTTGACCTGAGATTTGGAGCCAAATTACAGGAGGTAAAAATGACTTTAGAAAGATGGCAGCATCATTATTTTATTTTCACACAGAGATTGGTAGATCTATTAGTGAAATCTGTTGACTTTAGCAATCTTTGTTTCATTATAATCCAACGGTGACAGTTCAAAAATGGGAAATAAGCTGTTCTTGTGTTATTTGCCTCAAGTTTGCATGCCTGTAACTCAAGAAGTATTAAAGATATCTTAATATCCTTTTAGATTCTGGTTCTTAACCAACTTTTCTTTTGGTTTCTCCATTTTAAAGGCCCTCGATGGTTCAGTCCCAGAGATATGGAGATCTCAATGTGGCTCCGTGAGTAAACTGGTAAAGTTCAGTGGTCGAAAACCAAATGTGGGTCACTTTAGAAACAGCTGATACTTTTCATATTTAAAGAGGAATATCTGAAGAACAAATGATGTTGAAACTAGAAATGAATCTCGTGTTTTTCTATCAGCTCAATTGCATAGAACACACCTCTCTGAGTGCCATAAGTATTCCTTTTCTAAAGTTTGCATGCTTGTAACTCTGAAAGTATTCAATATATCTTAACATCCTCCTAGATTCTCATTCTTAATTAACTTTTCTTTTGTAATCTTCATTTTTAAAGCCCTACATGGTTCAGTCCCATAGATATGAGGATCTCAAAGCAGCTCCATGTTCAAATTGTTGAAGTTTGTTAAGAACCAGAATCTAAAATCATATTGCGATATCTTTAATACTTTTCTATGCAATTGAGGTGATAGAAAAAAATGAGATACATTTCTAGTTCCAACATCATTTGTTCTTCAGATATTCCTCTTTAAATATAAAAAGTATCAGCTGTTTCCAAAGTGACCCACATTTGGTTTTCGACCACTGAACTTTACCAGTTTACTCACGGAGCCGCATTGAGATCTCCATATCTCTGGGACTGAACCATCGAGGGCCTTTAAAATGAAGATACAGGCATGCAAACTTAAGGCAAAAAACACAAGAAGTGCTTATTTCCCATTTTTGAACTGTCACCGTTGGGTTATAATGAAACAAAGATTGCTAAAGTCAACAGATTTCACTAATAGACCTACCAATCTCTGTGTGAAAATAAAATAATGATGCTGCCATCTTTCTAAAGTCATTTTTACCTCCTGTAATTTGGCTCCAAATCTCCAAATTGTCATTTTGACCGACTCAACAAAACAGTGATTACTCAGTAAATATACATCTGTGATATTTAATATTTTGGCTTTCATCACTATTTTTTAGGTTGTCTTTGTACAGAAAAAATATTAACAAAATCTGAGCTGGGGAAGTTTCCCAAATTTGGTTGATTTGACACGGAATGACCCATATGAAAATATAATAGTGAATGCTATAGACCACTATCTCTTTGTTTTGCATTAGGGGTATAACGATATATCATTAATTGATATCGCGATATAAAAATGCGACGATATGTATCGTTGACGTAAACGACATGATTCGCGGTATAGAGTTGTTTTATCCAAGGCTCACCTTGCTGTATTTATAAGGTATAATTCACTCAAACTCTGTCATCATGCACTCACCCTCATGTAGTTTCGTTTAACTTCCAAACACAAATGAAGATAGTCTTTATAAAACCTGAGAGATTTCTGTCCCTCCATTTAAAGTCCATTCCTCTCAAACTTAAAAGATCCAAAAAATGTCATAAAGGCATCGTAAAAATAACTAATCGAGTGTCTAATCCAAATCCAAGTCTTCTGAAGAGGCACGATGGCTTTATATGATGAGCAGATTTACCACGACGCACATACTGTAGTAAACACGGACGTTCAAACGCTTGCGTGACGCGCGAAAACAACTTGAGAGTGAGTAAATACAGAATGATGAGCTAAACATTTACAGTCTGAGAGTGGTCATTTTGACGCGCTTTCTTGCGATTCGAACTGTGACGGATTGCACTGATCATCTGGAACGGCACAGTCAAAGCACAAACATCACTTAAATCACATTTAGTTTTAGTAGTATGATTATTCAAAGCATTTTAGATGGTTTATTCTTATATGTATAGTGCATTAATAGCGGGAGAGGCAGGACATAGCGAGCACCGGGAGAGAATGCTGCCTGCATTGAAAGCGCGAGTAATGCGTGAGAGTAAAAAATTAACGTTTATGGAGTTTCAGTGACATTACTACATTAAACGACTGTATATAATGTATAATAATGCAATGGGGGAATATTTGTGGGTCCTGATAATAATACACTAATAATAATAAAAAAGTAAAAAAATAAATAAAAAAAACCCCCTTTATTTTGGCTTAAAATATCGCGATACATATCGTATCGAGAGTTCAGTATCGCGTTTATATCGAATCGTGACCCGAGTATATCGTTATACCCCTATTTTGCATTCAAGTATGTTCAATTTATTAAAAGGTAAATGAACACATTAGCTAGTTGTGTTGTATTTAATGTTGAACATGTTAGCTTTTGATGACATTACTAATGTGAAAACGATTTAAAAATGTGTAGGTATGTTGAAATGTTTAACTGGTACTTGTGTACCTCGGAATAGCATGTAAATGCCATGGCCATATATGACTATGGTTATTCAGAACCACTATATATCTATAAGGGCAAAAAGCCACTGACCAGATGTCAATCTTGAGGCCGTTAGTCACCAGGAACTGGATGGTGTCCACATGCCCACACATGTGCAGTGCCGTGTTGCCCTGCGCGTCCGTGGCCAGCAGATCCGCACCGAACTTATGCAGCAGACAGCAGATCTCCACATTTCCCCGAGCGGCTGCCAGGTGCAGTCCGGTCCGTCCACGGCAGTCCCGGGTGTTTGGGTCGAACCCGGACTCCAGGAGCCGCTTGGTGTGCGCGAGGTCCCCGTCGATACAGGCTTGCAGCAGCGGCACCGTGGTCTGAAGGGAGTCGTTGATGAAGACGTAGGACATTCTGCACCTGGTGTCTGAGGTTTGGACATGAAAATCAGTTCTGGATCAGCTGACACATCACAGTTACATTTCATCTCATTTTCTAATTCCTTTATAATATTTCTGCAGTTATTGGGACCTCATATTAATGGAAAATGTGTGGTTTAACGTTTGACATTTGGTTTCATCCCCATTGCGCATTCTTATGTTTTCAGCCCAAACCAACATTTAGATACACATAAACAAACACCCTTTGCACAAGGCTTAATTTCAACAAATAAAATATATATTAATTAGCCCTATAAATCAATAAAACAATTTAACTATGTGACATTATCATATCAAACTAATAGTAAAATGTTAAAAAAATATATCCCTTATTGCACAAGGCTCTGTTTTTGGAATTCATATGTTTTATAAAAATTTTGGAACTTTTTAATGTATGCAATACTGTAAATCCATTAAAACTAATTGTGAAGTACTCAATTCCTCATCCACGGTTTGTTTTTCAGATTATTAATCTGGTCATTTTTATATAATTTGTTTTTCAGATTATTAATCTGGTCATTTTTATATGGCTTGTTTTTCAGATTATTAATCGGGTATTTTTATATAATAATAATAATAATAATAAATCTAAATTTTATATTAAAAAACAGATTAATAATCTGAAAAACAAGCCTTGTGCAACATGAGGGAAAATATGAAAGAAAAATATCCATATTTACAGTTACTATTAGTAACTGCAGCAGAGACAGTATATGTTGAAATAGTTAATGCTAGACCATTAGCTCTGTATGTCCATATGTAATACATTTTTTTATTCCTTTATAATCTTTCTGCAGTTATTAGGACCTCACATTAATAGACAATGTGTATTTTAACATTCATTTAATACACGGCCATGAATGAACTGCAAATAGTTAACAGAGTTACTCAAAAATGCTTACCTAAAGTACACAAATGAACATTAAATCTATGTTTAGCAAGTGTTTATGATGGATAAAGGTTATTAAATTATGCAGGGAAATGTAACTTAGATTATCAAACTAAACGAATGATTAAAAAGCTAGCGGACTAGCTTTGTCAAGCTAGCATGTTAACCAACAAAAACAAACAAAACACACGACTGTAACCAATAATACCAACTCCCTTTATATCACTAAAGAAGATGAATCAATACCTCAGAGTGATGTCTCGAAGGTATCTTATAAAATCCGCTGCTTTCCCGGCCTCTGTTGTGGGAAAATAGAAATGACGTAAAAAGATGGAGGGCCAAATAAACTACAAGCCCCAGTATTTGTTATGATAAGACTGGACTTCCGCGTCTTGGCCTCAAAATCTGGTCATTGTAGTTTTTATGACGCCGTCGACTGATGGAACGACTCGGACTTGGACTGCGTTACCCACAGTGCACCGTGATGTATTTGTATCCGATGACGGCCGAGGATGGAGGCAGGTAGGGAAATGATGGTTAATAAAAACTCGAAATTGTTCTGCAATTTATCGATTCATTAACATTACCATGTTCCATGTACCATGTTTAGGTGACGTCTTAAGTTAGAAAGCCGTCGAGAAAAGTCTAGTAAGATCTGCTAGGGATTCTTCCAGAGGAAATTTCGTAACTGAGTTTCAAGTTTTCTCATTGTTCTTCAGTGGCCTGTGTATCTTTGACTTACAAATTCAGACAAATAGAGTTTGTATATTCCACAAGCACTTGTTGTTGTTCACAGCTAATACGTTGGCATTGACATTAACAAATTACCATGGTGATACCATGTTTGTTGACATATACCATGTTTTGTTAATATGTACCAGGGTATTCAAGTACCTCGAAGTACCAAGTAAACACAAAGTATATGAACATGTCATTGTTATGGTATTATCATTGCTTTATCAGGATTTCAGGGTGACAGAAAGTGCAAGTAATGCATGTTGACTGTGTGTCGCAATTCTATCGTGTCTATTCCAGTTCTAGCCAAGTATGAGAATCAGTTTTCCGAGTATCTAGAAGACCTGCCGGAAGCAGACGAGCCAGTGTGGATCTTGGGAGAATGTTACCATGTTAAAACAAGTAAGACATGCCACAGTTTATTATGCAAAATGAGTTAAAGGGTTAGTTCACCCAAAAATGATTTACTCACCCTCGAGTTTACTTTCAGTCAAACACAATCAGAGTTATATTAATAATATCCTGGCTCTTCCAAGCTTTATAATGGGAGTGAATGGGGGTTGAGATTTTGAAGCCCCAAAAAGCGCATCCATCCATCATAAAAAAAAAAATCCATATGGCCCATGTTCTCAAATAAAATAAAGCGCTGGATTCTCAGCAGTGTCAAAATAAAAGTCCCGCTCACAACACTTAAAGGCACAATATGCAAAATATTTGGATTAAAATATCCAAATACCACTAGAACAATGTTATATATTTTGTTGACTTGTGTACTTACATTATCCCAAATGATTCCAAGAATGTTTAAATCCATAGAAATCATCCATTTTAACCAGGACACGGACCGTGTCGCCTATCAATGACATCATACCCGCGTTACCCTCGATTTCCGGTTTTATTTTGTAGAAACCATGGAAACACCAAAGACACTTTAATATATGATGTGTTTTATTAGACAGATGAGCAACTGTTTGGATCATTCATGGACAGAAAACTAATCATTGTTCTACAGCTCAACACAGTTAGTCTTATTGTTTAAATCTGGTTTTCTTGATTTACCGCGAGTACCATGTTTTACCATGCCTAATATCAATCTAGCTCACTGCAGTGTGAACAAGTGTCTCATAGTAGCGCCGAGCGAACGCACAGAGTAGCATTATAACATAACTTTCAACACACTCAAATGTGTGTAATATGATAAAACAGCGCTGCGTTACCCCACATACGCATGAGCGGAAGAAGCGGAAGTGCTCGTCTGTGGCAGAATAAAAGCTCCGCCAAATCAAGGAGTCAAGACACGCCTATGTTTTGAATAAGAGACCGCTAGCGGCGAAAAATTACATATTGTGCCTTTAAATCTGTGCTCAAAATAGACTTCCTCTTTAGCCAAAACTAATATTCGGTTTGATAATTTTATCTCTTCCAGGGAAATCAGAGCTGCTCTCGGATGTGCGATCACGACTGTGGTTCACATATAGGAAAAAGTTTTCTCCCATTGGTAAGTGGCAAGGAAACTAGCCTAACTCAACCCTAAAGAAGTGGATTTGATCATATTAGTACTTAAAGGGGTCATGAACTGCATTGTTTTATAATGTTTCCTGTGGTGCACTCATAATGTTAGTATGATATTTACATCAAAAATGGTCATAATTTAGAAATAAAAGGCATTTTTCCTACCCTGATTTGAACGCTCAGTTTGAAGGGGTGTGTCTGCTGTGAGACTTCAGTGTAAACGCCCACTGCTGTGATTGGCTGCTGTGAGACTTCAGTGTAAACGCCCAGCGCTGTGATTGGCTGCTGTGAGACTTTAGTGTAAACGCCCACTGCTGTGATTGGCTGCTGTGAGACTTCAGTGTAAACGCCCACTGCTGTGATTAGCTGCTGTGAGACTTCAGTGTAAACGCCCACTGCTGTGATTGGCTGCTGTGAGACTTCAATGGAAACGCCCACTGCTGTGATTGGCTGCTGTGAGACTTCAGTGTAAACACCCACTGCTGTGATTGGCTGCTGTGAGACTTCAGTGTAAATGCCCACTGCTGTGATTGGCTGACATCTTTGCATATGAAATAGCTAGTATTACATGTGTAACTCTCGAAACCTTTTAGTACGTTTTTACTATTACAGCTCTAAAGGTTAACTGATCATGAAAAGTGTTGATTATAGCATTATATTTAGATCTATAGCATTATATTTAGATCATGGCATGAAAGGTTGGTGAAATGGCATGAAAGAATCCACAGTGAAATGCAGCGAATACAAATAAATAATGCTCAACTGAGACATTCACATTGTTGAAAATAAATAAGCACATTTCTAGCATTAGGATCCTTTGGAAGGGAATGTTATTTTTAGTCCGTTCGTCTCTCCTCGTCATCTCACTAACACGCTAGTGGGCGGGGCTAAAGCTGCGATGATGAAGTAGGTGTTGATTTTCATCCACAATGAGTCGTTCTCTGGGCTTGGTTACAATAAAAGCCGTTTTTGGACTAACAAGGAAGTTTTCAGCTCTGAAACTTACAGGATATTCTTATAGTATGATGACCTCTTATATGTCAATTTGATTTCTCAGTTCATGACCCCTTTAAGACACAGTCTTAACATAATGGCTGTTTATGCAACTGGCAGCAGGACTCTCTGATTAGAGGATGCTTAGTGTGCAGAGACGTGTGTCTGAGGGCTCGTGTCACATGTCTGTGATCCGCAGGAGGAACAGGCCCTTCATCGGATGCGGGCTGGGGCTGTATGCTCCGCTGTGGACAGATGATCCTGGCGCAGGCTTTGGTCTGCAGACACCTCGGCCGAGGTAAGCAAACGTCTCTCAGATCTGTGTAGGAGCAGGTGCTATACACTCCTGTACTGTGTGCCAGGTCTATGAACGCTGCTCTACTTCACTGTGTGTTCTAGATTGGAGGTGGGATCCAGAGAAACATCAGCCCAAAGAGTATCAGCGTATCTTGAGCTGCTTTCTAGACAAAAAGGACAGCTGCTACTCTATCCATCAGATGGGTGAGGCATATAATGTGTGTGTGAGAGTATGTCTCTCTGTGTGTGTGTGTGTGTGTGTGTGTGTGTGTGAGAGAGAGAGAGAGAGCGAGTGTGTGTGAGTTGTGTGTCTGTTAGTGTGTCTGTGAGTGTGTGTGAGAGTGTGTGTGTCTCTGTGTGTGAGTGTGTTTGTGTGATTGTGTATCTCTCTGTGTGTGTTTATCTGTGAGTGTGTGTCTGTGAGTCTGTGTGTCTGAGTTTGTCTGTCTGTGAGTGTGTGTGTGTGTGTGTGAGAGTGTGTGTGTGTGTGTCAGTGTGTGTGAGTGTCTGTGAGTGTGTGTGATTGTAAGTGTGTGTGTGTCTGTCTTTGTGTGTGTGTGAGTGAGTGAATGAGTGTGTGTCTGTCTGTCTGTCTGTCTGTCTGTGTGTGTGTGTGTGTGTGTGAGTGAGCGAGTGAGTGAATGAGTGTGTGTCTGTCTGTCTGTCTGTCTGTCTGTCTGTCTGTGTGAGTGAGTGAGTGAGTGAGTGAGTGTCTGAGTGTCTGTCTGTCTGTCTGTCTGTCTGTGTGAGTGAGTGAGTGAGTCTGTCTGTCTGTCTGTCTGTCTGTCTCTGTGTGCGTGCGTGCGTGAGTGTGTGTGTGTGTGTGTGCGTGAGTGTGTGTGTGCGTGAGTGTGTGTGTGCGTGAGTGTGTGTGTGCGTGAGTGTGTGTGTGTGTGTGCTGCTGGGAAACTCAAACAGCCCATTTGGCAGCATAACATACTGTCATTCAAGACTGTTGTTATTGGCCCAGCTCTCTCATGTCCTTTGCATGTTTAGTTTGAAACCATTAGTCATCTTTGTATTGTCTGTTAGCGTTCTGTGTGTGATGTGAGTGCTAAATACCGCAGTGGTACTGAAGTCTGAGTGTTGTGTGTCCTGTGCAGCTCAGATGGGCGTCGGAGAGGGCAAGTCTGTGGGAGAATGGTATGGACCGAACACAGTGGCTCAAGTACTCAAGCAAGTGTCTTTTTTCTTTGCCAAAGATTCTTGAAAATAATATAAGCAAGTCTTGTAGTTTAAATGCAAACGCTGGGATGAACTAATGGGCAGTCTCTGTTTGCTGGCAGGAAACTCGCCCTGTTTGATGATTGGAATACTCTGGCTGTGTACGTGTCGATGGACAACACCGTTGTTATTGAAGACATCAGTAAGTGTCTTTTTCTGATTAGACAAGTCACATTTATTTATATAGTGCTTTATACAATACTGAATGTTTTAAAGCAGCAAAATAAGTGTTAATGTTGCATTAGTTAGTAAACTTTGAATTTGAGCTGTAAATCAGCTTTAAGAAGACAGTAGTGTCATTATTCAGTTCAAGTTTTATAAAGTTGATAATATTACTGAATATTAATTGTCTTTTATACCCCATCTAAGCAAGCCAACAGCGACAGACACCAGGGCCCTATCATACACCCGGCGCAATGCGAAGCCAGGCGCGACGCTAGTGTTTTCTGCTAGTTTCAGCCCGACGCAGTTCTCATATTCACGTCCAGCTCCACATTGTTTAAATATCAATTGCACTGGTGCATCTGTTCACCCATGGGCGTCTGGTCTAAACCAGGTGTGTTCAGGAGCATTGTTGGAGCGTTGCTATTGTGATGAACTGAAAACGACTGCGCCATTGACCAACACAAACCTGCTCTAAAGTCAATAGTGCAGTATTTTTTGTGTTATTTAAAGGGTGTGTTAGTAATATGAGCCTATAGTCGGTGCACAACGCAAGTACACTCTGCTTATTACACACACAGGGACGCGCAGCAGCACACACACATTTTTATAATATGAAAAATAAAAGGATTCCTCTCTGGAAAAAGCGTTCAGTCTTTCCGCTTGCATGTAAATAGTGAATCTGCCATGGTGCGAGCGCAACTGGCTTTTAAAGGGAAAGGGAGATGAGACTGTGATTGGTTTATTGTACCGCCCAAAACACACCCATGATTCATTAAGAGACGAGGGACAACCCTTTTAGACCATGTGCCAGGCACGCCGACCGTTTTTTTGGATTCGGACACGCCCTAAGTGCACCTGCGCCGTGAGCTTCAGACCATGCTCAGATCGTTAAAATAGGGCCCTAGATGTTTCCATCCAGCTATATATTAATGCAAATTTTGGGATATTGCACACAAAAAAAATGCTGGATGGAAATGCATAAATTCTAAAAATGTACATAAAAAATGTATGCACTCAAATTGAGACAGATAAATTTTGTATCCGATAAGAAGACATAAACTACAATGGAAACACATTTACTGAATAAATCCCTCGATACGCAACAAAAACGTTGCCTCAGCAGAGGCTGTGATTGGATAACTGGACTAACCAGCGGACCAATGGCGTCGCAGCATCACAAATGTTGGTTTGGTGGCTCTGAAACGCCTGAGTCAAAGTCTGTGATCAGAACGATTTGGTTTAATTCCTCCAGAAGCGTCTCACGCGATTGAGTTCCCAAACACCAGCATCCCAACGCAAGAGAACATGACTGCGTTTATTGTGTTTCGCCTGACGCTCTGAGACGACACTCATTTATGATGGAGGGAAAAAGAGCCCGATTGAGCAACATACATTTTTGTTACTGATATTTTGTGCCAGTTTCACAGGAAGTGACGATTTTGTTCTCTTGAACACATGGGATGGAAACGCTGCTTTATTCACAAATGTTTTATACCATATTCCAGTTTTGCACATCAGTTAAATTCGCAACTTTGGATGGAAACATAGCTAGTGGCAAGGAACCCAATGCCTTAACTCTTCTTATTTCTCTCTTCCACCATTCTTGACATCCTCTCCTGGTCCAGAGAAGCAGTGTCAGCAGCCAGGCCGGGAACGCAAGCCCAGGGCTGGTCCCTGTGTCCGGGGAGAGGCGTCCGTATTCGGCCAGAGCGGTTCAGAGGCTCAGGGAAGCGTACCTCACCTTCAGTCACAAAGGCCCCTGGACTGGAGGCCCCTGCTGCTGGTCATTCCTCTGAGGATGGGCATCAACAGCATAAACCCCGTCTACATTCAGGCCTTCAAAGTATGACGCTTCGCTGATGTTCAGCCCAAGAGTCTGCTGCATAATCTTGATGTTGTCCTTCATGTATCACACGCACATGTTTCGTATCTTCTTTTACTAGGAGTGTTTCAAGATGCCTCAGTCATGTGGTGTTTTGGGAGGAAAGCCCAACCTGGCCTATTATTTTATTGGATTTATTGGTGAGTTTTCTCAATCTAATGTGTTTTCATTGTGTCAAAATAACACACTCAATACGTCCGCAAGATCCAGCATGTTGAGCTGTGTTGACAAAAATTTATATCTTGATATTTTCTTGGAGTGTTTATTGTGTTGGTACCTTTGGCAGGTTTAAGGCTGACTCCTAAAGTTTTTGATATTCTTCATATTCTGTGGTGCTCACAGCAGTGACAGAAATCATCTTTTCCAATAAGTTTAAATAGATTCTTACCTTTTATGGGCATTTTTACCTTTATAAAGCCATTTTTTTCTAACCTAATCATCTTTTGTGTCAAAATTCTTACATTTAATCAATAAATTAAATTAGAATAATAAGACACAATAGGGCTGTTACCAATCAAATGAAATCAGTATCAACATAATTCATCTTTGCAGTACAGAGGAAACACAGAATCTGTTTTAATGAGCAAGTCATTGAATCATTAATTCAACTGATTCATTCAAACGGCTAATTCATTCAGGAACGAAGCATTTGACCGTCTTAATGAGTGAGTCATTGAATCATTCATTCATTCAACCGATTCATTCAAACGGCTGATTCATTGAGGAACGAAGCATTTGACTGTCTTAATGAGTGAGTCATTGAATCATTCATTCAACCAATTCATTCAGACGGCTGATTCATTTAGGAACAAAGCATTTGACTGTCTCTTAATGAGTGAGTCATTGAATCATTCATTCAAACGGCTGATTCATTCAGGAACGAAGCATTTGACTGTCTTAATGAGCGAGTCATTGAATCATTAATTCAACTGATTCATTCAAACGGCTGATTCATTCAGGAACAAAGCATTTGACCATCTTAATGAGTGAGTCATTGAATCATTCATTCAACCGATTCATTCAAACGGCTGATTCATTCAGGAACGAAGCGTTTGACTGTCTCTTAATGAGTGAGTCATTGAATCATTCATTCAAATGGCTGATTCATTCAGGAACGAAGCATTTGACCATCTTAATGAGCGAGTCATTGAATCATTAATTAAACCAATTAATTCAAACGGATGATTCATTCAGGAACGAAGCATTTGACTGTCTTAATGAGCGAGTCATTGAATCATTCATTTAACTGATTCATTCAAACGGCTGATTCATTCAGGAACGAAGCATTTGACTGTCTTAATGAGCGAGTCATTGAATCATTAATTAAACCGATTCATTCAAACGGCTGATTTATTCAGGAACGAAGCATTTGACTGTCTTAATGAGCGAGTCATTGAATCATTCATTTAACTGATTCATTCAAACGGCTGATTCATTCAGGAACAAAGCATTTGACCGTCTTAATGAGTGAGTCATTGAATCATTCATTCAACCAATTAATTCATTCAGTAAGGAAACGCCGCTGTGTGTTGCTCAGAGATGCAAAAAAGTCCTGTGTCTTTGTTTGGAACTATTTACGTTGGCGAAATAGAGCAAAAACAGATAATATTGTGTCTAAAATGTAAGTCACTTAATATCAACGTCTTGTTTATCACATTTGTAATCGTGCTGATATTTGGAGAAAAAACTCTTTGTGCGATATTGATTGACTATATTAAATAATATAAATATAAAAAGACATACAGGGGTATTTTTTCTCCTTATCTTGAATATTGAGGGCGTTATAAATGCATTTTAATATAGTAAATCACGCAGTGAAAGTGTGCACTCTAAATGCTCAAGCGCACTAGTCTAACCTACTAGACTACATCAAGTAGTGTGTGTGCACTCTCTAGGTGTGTTTGTGTAAAGTGAGGGATATACTCGATAATGTCAGATCGCACATTGTTAAAACAACTATCACGATATTATACACTGAACAAAATTATAAACGCAACACTTTTGTTTTTGCCCCCATCTTTCATGAGCTGAACTCAAAGATCTAAGACTTTTTCTATATACACAAAAGGCTTATTTCTCTCAAATATTGTTCACAAATCTGTCTAAATCTGTGTTAGTGAGCACTTCTTCTTTGCTGAGATAATCCATCCACCTCACAGGTGTGGCATATTAAGATGCTGATTAGACAGCATGATTATTGCACAGGTGTGCCTTAGGCTGGCCACAATAAAAGGCCACTCTAAAATGTGCAGTTTTACTGTATTGGGGGGGTCCGGGGGGTCCGAAAACCAGTCAGTATCTGGTGTGAACACCATTTGCCTCACGCAGTGTAACACATCTCCTTCACATAGAGTTGATCAGGTTGTTGATTGTGGCCTGTGGAATGTTGGTCCACTCCTCTTCAATGGCTGTGAGAAGTTGCTGGATATTGGCAGGAACTGGAACACGCTGTCGTATACGCCGATCCAGATCATCCCAAACATGCTCAGTGGGTGACATGTCCGGTGAATATGCTGGCCATGCAAGTTTTCAGCTTCCAGGAATTGTGTACAGATCCTTGCAACATGGGGCCGTGCATTATCATGCTGCAACATGAGGTGATGGTCGTGGATGAATGGCACAACAATGGGCCTCAGGATCTCATCACAGTATCTCTGTGCATTCAAAATGCCATCAATAAAATGCACCTGTGTTCGTTGTCCATAACATGCGCCTGCCCATACCATAACCCCACCGACACCATGGGCCACTCGATCCACAACGTTGACATCAGCAAACCGCTCACTCACACGACGCCATACACGCTGTCTGCCATCTGCACTGTACAGTGAAAACCGGGATTCATCCGTGAAGAGAACACCTCTCCAAAGTGCCAGACGCCATCGAATGTGAGCATTTACCCACTCAAGTCGGTTACGACGACGAACTGCAGTCCGGTCGAGACCCCGATGAGGACGACGAGCATGCAGATGAGCTTCCCTGAGACGGTTTCTGACAGTTTGTGCAGAAATTCTTCGGATATGCAAACCAATTGTTGCAGCAGCTGTCCGGGTGGCTGGTCTCAGACGATCTTGGAGGTGAAGATGCTGGATGTGGAGGTCCTGGGCTGGTGTGGTTACACGTGGTCTGCGTTTGTGAGGCCGGTTGGATGTACTTCCCAATTCTCTGAAACGCCTTTGGAGACGGCTTATGGTAGAGAAATGAACATTCAATTCACGGGCAACAGCTCTGGTGGACATTCCTGCAGTCAGCATGCCAACTGCACGCTCCCTCAAAACTTGCGACATCTGTGGCATTGTGCTGTGTGATAAAACTGCACATTTTTGAGTGGCCTTTTATTGTGGCCAGGCTAAAGGCACACCTGTGCAATAATCATGCTGTCTAATCAGCATCTTGATATGCCACACCTGTGAGGTGGATAAATTATCTCGGCAAAGGAGAAGTGCTCACTAACACAGATTTAGACAGATTTGTGAACAATATTTGAGAGAAATAGGCCTTTTGTGTACATAGAAAAAGTCTTAGATCTTTAAGTTCAGCTCATGAAAGATGGTGGCAAAAACAAAAGTGTTGCATTTATAATTTTGTTCAGTGTATATCGATATACATTGCACACCCGTACTGTGTTGTGTACGAGGATGACTTCTCCTCTCCCCAATGATTCCTCTGTTGAAATGAATCAAACAAGTTATGTGTCATAGAGGCATCATAATTTTTGCTTCTTCAGATGACGAGTTGATCTATCTGGACCCTCACACTACGCAGCAGGCCGTGGACTCTGAATCAGGCAGTGCTGTGGACGATCAGAGCTATCACTGTCAGAGGACCCCTCACCGCATGAAGATCACCAGCCTGGACCCTTCTGTTGCACTGGTGAGAGCTCAAACCACCGCAATGTCTCTGTATGCTTCCCCTCAGCCTACAAGCATTTCTCCCCACCCAAGATAAACCACAGGTCAAATGTTTGGAATTTTTTCATGTTTTTAAAAGACCTGGTATTGAGATGCGTTTTGGTCGACCGGATCACAAGTGGACGAGGGAGACACATTCCCGTTTACACCTGGTGTTTTAATCCGTCTCTTTTGTCAACTTTCAACCACTTCTGTCCTGATTTTTTCGAGGGGAGGGTCTATGGGTGGCTTTAGATCTAATGGATGAAATAAGCTCATGTAATTTACATATGAACGCGACCGGAGACGACGGAGAAACACACGGAGAGCATCAGCTTTAGTTTCTGCTCTGACAGACACAAGACCAGCCGAACGCTGTGAGTGTGTGTTAGAAACCAGGAATGGAGAGAGAACATTGAGCATTCAAACCAAACTTGGGTCTCCAGCCGAGAGTTTAAATCCCGTCTGGCTAGCGCGCATCCCATAATGTTCAGCATTAGGTCAGTAGGAGGAGAGTAGGGCGTCTTTTAGAGGCTGTTCCAGTGCATTCGACCACATGAGCGTTTACACCACGAAAGCAATGCGTTTTCAACTACCTCTGAAAGTGGTCGAAAGTGCTCAAAATGTTTTACGTTTACACCTGTATTTAGCGTTTAGATTTAAATATTGATGCAATTATTATTAGTACTACTACTAGTACTTTCTTTCTTTCTTTCTTTTTTACATCACAAAACCAAACAGTTTTAGCAGGGGTGTGTGGACTTTTTATAACCACTGTACATGATTGTTAGTTGTACTGTATTTTTCAGCATGGCCTCTGATGTACACACACACACACTTTCACACCCACACACTCACTCGCACATACACTCACACACACACCTCATTACTATATTGATACTGTGAGGCAACATTTTTACACAGTGTTGGTATTTAACAGTAGTAGTATCAGTAATCTTTTTAAAAATGTACTGTAAGGGAATACTAATATTTTTTATGTTTTAAAAAACTATTACAATAATGAAAATATGACATTTTTGGTGAGTTTATAATGTAATGCATTTCTCATAATGTAAAAATTATTACATTGTGAGCTCAAGATTTTATTACATTTTGAGAAAATTATTACATTATGAACATTTTATAACAACAATAATGTTTTGTGCATTATGCGCAGTTATTACATAATGAGTTGCTACAAGCATTGATCCGATTGTGATATTAACCCAGAATAAAGGTGCAAACTGGGCAGATCAGATTTATTTAAAAAAGCAATTAAAACAAAATCATAATAAAATGACTAACTGGAAATAAATCAAAACTAACGCTAAAACTGAAATAAAAATAACTAAATAGTAATATTTAAAAACAAAAACTCGTCTAGATCATTTACATTTGGCCCACCAATGTGTTTTTTTATGTTTGTTAGTTTTTTGCATTGAAATGTTGAAAATAGGATTGATTTAGATTTTGTTTGTTTTTTTTATGTGCATTTTAATATAATACCGTTGGATATAATGCAGTGAAATAAAACATTTACTTTCAGCCCACGTCCCTCAATCAAGATGTGCTAAGAAGATTTTGATGAAAACATAAAGAGCCTGTGAAACCTTCTTAGCACATTAAAATGTATTTGTTGAGAACACTTAATTTCCAAACGAATAACTGAGCGAATGAGCCAAGCGTTTTGGGTTACAGATGGTAGAGTGTGTGTAGGCTTTGTTTCATCGGCCAGTAAACGTGAATGTTTGTCCCCAGGGTTTCTTCTGCAAGAGCGAGGAGGACTTTGACAGCTGGTGTGATCTGGTTCAGCAGGTAAGACTGTCACGTCTGCTTGCTTGCTTTATGGTTTTAACTTGCTCTTATTATTCCTCTCTGCTTTAAAGGAGCTCCTGAAAAAAAGAAACCTGCGTATGTTCGAGCTGGTGGAGAAACATCCCTCTCATTGGCCTCCGTTTGTTCCCCCCACCAAGCCAGAGGTGCAGACCACAGGAGCAGGTAATGTGTCCGATCCTCACTTCCAGAAGCAAGGCCCTGTTCACACCTGGTGTTAAGATGTGTTTGGGTCGATCGGATCACAAGGGGACGACGTTAAATACAGGTGTAAACGGGGTCTAAAGCCCAGGCGATGTCAAAGAACTGGCGGCGATGAAAACGAACTGTGTTGTCGCCTCTCGCCAGCCGCGTCTCTGCCTAAAGGCTGCGCTTGAACACACCAAAAGGACTAAAGGTGACTGTCAACTAGTGTGTGTGTGCGAGTAAATATGTCTATATCAGCAGGTATCAATAGTCTATTCGCATCATTCAGAAACGGAAACCAAATCTAGGACAAATCTGCAGATATACAAACCATAAACAAAGCAGCGCTTGCTTACTATTTTGAATATCAATCACGCTGATCACTTTCTTCATTCCAGTCGGCTGATGTTATTATGAAAATATTCATGCATTCAAAAATTATAACAGCCTTCTGTCTGTGCCGTCATGACTTCTTTTGCTCGTATTCTCGACTCATTTGCTAAACTGAACAGCCAATCACGTTGAAAACTAAAACTAAACTGAAATAAAAGTACCTAAATAGTAATATTTAAAAACAAAAACTCACCTATATCATCAGATCATTTGGCTCACCAACGTGTATTTTTTTTAAATGTGGAAAATAGAATTGAATTTGATTTTATAAAATGTGCATTTTAATATAATGCAGTTGGATATAATGCAGTTAAATAAAACTTTTACTTTTAGCCCACATTCCTCAATCAAGATGGATTTTTGGCCCTGTTTGGACACCTTCTGTTACATGAAGCAAAAAAAGAATCGGAATATTGAAGTTTGATAGAAATATTGCAAAGTTATGTGATGTTATCATTAATAAAAAACGGCCCGACATAGGGGTCGGCGATATGGCAAAAATATAATATCCCACATTTTTTTCAGGAAAGTCACTATTTTATCACAATTTTTTCATGTTGGTTTTACTATTTTGCTAGTGACTGAGCAGTACAGTAATAAAATATAAATGAAAAAAAAAGGAGTTTTCCAGATCTTTTGATCTAATGGACAAAATAAGCTCACATAATTTACATATGGGTCATTCTGTGTCAACTCAACCTGAGGTCCCATTTTGTTAATATTTTTTCTGAAGAGAGACAAACATAAATAGAAATGAAAGCCAAAATATTAAATATCACAGATGTATATTTACTGAGTAATCACTGTTTTGTTGAGTCGGTCAAAATGACAATTTGGAGATTTGGAGCCAAATTACAGGAGGTAAAAATGACTTTAGAAAGATGGCAGCATCATTATTTTATTTTCACACAGAGATTGGTAGATCTATTAGTGAAATCTGTTGACTTTAGCAATCTTTGTTGCATTATAACCCAATGGTGACAGTTCAAAAATGGGAAAAAAGCACTTATTGTGTTTTTTTGCACCAAGTTTGCATGCCTGTAACTCAAGAAGTATTAAAGCTATCTTAATATCCTTTTAGATTCTGGTTCTTAACAAACTTTTCTTTTGGTATCTCCATTTTAAAGGCCCTCGATGGTTCAGTCCCAGAGATATGGAGATCTCAATGCGGCTCCGTGAGTAAACTGGTAAAGTTCAGTGGTCGAAAACCAAATGTGGGTCACTTTGCACACAGCTGATACTTTTTATATTTAAAGAGGAACATCTGAAGAACAAATGATGTTGAAACTAGAAATGAATCTCGTGTTTTTCTATCACATCAATTGCATAGAACACACCTCTCTGAGTGCCATAAGTATTCCTTTTCCAAAGTTTGCATGCCTGTAACTCAAAAAGTATTAAAGATATCTCAATATGATTTTAGATTCTGGTTCTTAACCAACTTTTCTTTTCTTTTTTTTTATTTTCAAGGCTTTATACAGTTCAGTCCCATAGATATGGGGATCTCAAAGCAGCTCCATGTTCAAATTGTTGAATTGTACTCATTTTCAGTGGTTAAAAACCAAATGTGGGTCACTTTGCACAAAGCTGATACTTTTTTCCTTTTAAAGAGGAATGTCTGAAGAACAAATAATGTTGAAACTAGAAATGTATCTCGTTTCCCTTATAAAACATACCTGTCTGAGTGCCAAAGATCCACTGAAAATGGTCAAGTTGATGCACATTAAATTGCTTTTAAACATGTATTTTTAAGAATCTATATTTGAATTAGTTTCAGGGATATTTGGAAGATGGGATTTTGTTCATTTTAACAGCTTCTGAAGCTACCAAGAGTTCAAATACGCAATATCATAACTTCATGTTACCGCATTGACATCCCTATATCTCTGAGATTGAACCATATAGGGCCTTAATAAGATAAAGATTACAAAAGAAAAGTTTCATAGGAACAAGAATCTAAAATTACATTAAGATATCATTAACACTTCTTGAGTTAATATGTAAACTTCAGAAAAATGTGTTTTTGGCACTCAGAGAGGTTTGTTGTATTAAATTGTTTTGATAGAGTGAAACAAGATTCATTTCTAGTTTCAACATCATTTGTTCTTCAGATGTTCCTCTTTAAATATAAAAAGTATCAGCTGTGTGCAAAGTGACCCACATTTGGTTTTCGACCACTGAACTTTACCAGTTTACTCACGGAGCCACATTGAGATCTCCATATCTCTGGGACTGAACCATCGAGGGCCTTTAAAATGGAGAAACCACAAGAAAAGTTGGTTAAGAACCAGAATCTAAAAGGATATTAAGATATCTTTAATACTTCTTGAGTTACAGGCATGTAAACTTGAGGCAAATAACACAAGAAGTGCTTTTTTCCCATTTTTGAACTGTCACCATTGGGTTATAATGCAACAAAGATTGCTAAAGTCAACAGATTTCACTAATAGATCTACCAATCTCTGTGTGAAAATAAAATAATGATGCTGCCATCTTTCTAAAGTCATTTTTACCTCCTGTAATTTGGCTCCAAATCTCAGGTGAAAACTGTCATTTTGACCGACTCAACAAAACAGTGATTACTCAGTAAATACACATCTGTGATATTTAATATTTTGGCTTTCGTCCCTATTTATGTTTTTCTCTCTTCAAAAAAAAATAAATAAAAAAAAATAACAAAATGGGTTGAGTTGACACAGAATGACTGTATATGTAAATTGCGGGAGCTTATTTTGTCCATTAGATCGAACGCTCTGAAAAAACCCATACATTTGATTGACCCTCCCCTCGAAGAAATCAGGACAGAAGTGGCTAAAAGTGGACAAAAGAGACGGATTAAAACACCAGGTGTGAACGGGAATGTCTCCCTCGTCTACTTGTGATCCGATCCACCAAAACACATCGAAATACCAGCTGTAAACAGGACGTTAGATATTTCGGACATGCTGGATAACTGTGGCAAAGTGAATTTGTGTTTCATAACCTGAACGTCATTCTTCTTCTAGAGTTCATCGAGTCCCCAGACAAGCTTTTTGAGTCGGAAGAGGAGTTTGAGATCCTGAACGTGTGATCTCCGGCCGGTCAGGTGTCCGAAGCCTTCCTCTGCTCCACGCCGCACAAGTGCCTCAGATCTACACCACACGCAAAAATCATGAGCTCGCGCTGCTGTGCGTCTGTCTGGGATGCCAAGGATCCCGTAGCATCTTTGTGTGGCGTTTAGCCTCGTTCAGAGGCCTGTGTTTTTAACTACGGAAACAAACAGAGAACCTGTCCGGTTGCATGAACTGTCTCGTACTGTATGATGGAGTGGTGAAGGCTTTCATGAGGCTATCTTTACACCTCAACACACTCTACCTCCTGACCGCAGGAGATCCACCATATGCAGATTAACACTCAGTGTTACATAAGAAAACCTTACTGGGTAAAAAAGTGCCTCTATTTGACGTATTTATGTTTCTGACTGGTAAAGGTGACGTTTCCTTTCCTTATTAATGGGTTAATTATTTCACCCACCCCTGCACATCTGTAAATATGGCTTCAAATGAAGATATTTAAATATGATATCGTGTTTTGGATTGGTCCTATCACTTTTTTAGAACAAATAAACTACCTAATTATGATTTCCTGTCATTTATTGTCCCTTTCACTGTCTTTGTGTGTTTGTAACAGATAACAAATCTGAACAGGACTCTTCATTGGTTCATGTATGAAATAACAATATTGATGTAAAGTATTAATATGTAACTTATATACAGTCAAACCACAAATGATTCAGACACCAGATATCATTTTTACTAGTGTGTGCAGGACACTGTAGTTCATTTATGTAAGTGAGGATAGCAAAATAAAGCACACTGTGACATATTATACCCAAAAATTCTTCACACAGTGACTATCAGTAAACTATTCAGACACCATGTTTTGCTGAAGTGTTTTTTCTTTTATTGCTAATGCGACCTTTGACACCACAGACTAAACAAGCAATGGTCGACCTAAATTGGTATTATCTAATTGTGTTCTTAATTTTAACATCTGATTGGTTGATTGTAATCCATTACATACCTTTCTATCAAACTATCTGACATTATCAAGATGGATTTGTTCTGACGCAGTTTAACTGAGTTCTTGTCATATTTTATCACCATTTTCTAAACTACAGCGAAACATTACTATTTTTAATGTTTTTGAAAGAAGTCTCATGCTCATCAATGCTGCATTTATTTGATCACAAATACAGAAACAACAGTAATATTGTGAAATATTATTACAATTTAAAATAACTGTTTTCTATGTGAATATACACTCACCTAAAGGATTATTAGGAACACCATACTAATACTGTGTTTGACCCCCTTTCGCCTTCAGAACTGCCTTAATTCTACGTGGCATTGATTCAACAAGGTGCTGAAAGCATTCTTTAGAAATGTTGGCCCATATTGATAGGATAGCATCTTGCAGTTGATGGAGATTTGTGGGATGCACATCCAGGGCACGAAGCTCCCGTTCCACCACATCCCAAAGATGCTCTATTGGGTTGAGATCTGGTGACTGTGGGGGCCATTTTAGTACAGTGAACTCATTGTCATGTTCAAGAAACCAATTTGAAATGATTTGAGCTTTGTGACATGGTGCATTATCCTGCTGGAAGTAGCCATCAGAGGATGGGTACATGGTGGTCATAAAGGGATGGACATGGTCAGAAACAATGCTCAGGTAGGCCGTGGCATTTAAACGATGCCCAATTGGCACTAAGGGGCCTAAAGTGTGCCAAGAAAACATCCCCCACACCATTACACCACCACCACCAGCCTGCACAGTGGTAACAAGGCATGATGGATCCATGTTCTCATTCTGTTTACGCCAAATTCTGACTCTACCATCTGAATGTCTCAACAGAAATCGAGACTCATCAGACCAGGCAACATTTTTCCAGTCTTCAACTGTCCAATTTTGGTGAGCTCGTGCAAATTGTAGCCTCTTTTTCCTATTTGTAGTGGAGATGAGTGGTACCCGGTGGGGTCTTCTGCTGTTGTAGCCCATCTGCCTCAAGGTTGTGCGTGTTGTGGCTTCACAAATGCTTTGCTGCATACCTCGGTTGTAACGAGTGGTTATTTCAGTCAAAGTTGCTCTTCTATCAGCTTGAATCAGTCGGCCCATTCTCCTCTGACCTCTAGCATCAACAAGGCATTTTCGCCCACAGGACTGCCGCATACTGGATGTTTTTCCCTTTTCACACCATTCTTTGTAAACTCTAGAAATGGTTGTGCGTGAAAATCCCAGTAACTGAGCAGATTGTGAAATACTCAGACCGGCCCGTCTGGCACCAACAACCATGCCACGCTCAAAATTGCTTAAATCACCTTTCTTTCCCATTCTGACATTCAGTTTGGAGTTCAGGAGATTGTCTTGACCAGGACCACACCCCTAAATGCATTGAAGCAACTGCCATGTGATTGGTTGATTAGATAATTGCATTAATGAGAAATTGAACAGGTGTTCCTAATAATCCTTTAGGTGAGTGTATAGTAAAGTGTAATTTATTCCTGTGATCAAAGCTGAATTTATCATCATTACTCCAGTCTTCAGTGTCACATGATCCTTCAGAAATCATTCTAATATGATGATTTATTATCAATGTTGGAAACAGTTGTGCTGCATAATGCATTTTTTATAACATGTAATACTTTTTTCAGCATTCATTTAAAATGGATTTTTTTGTAACAATATACACTACCGTTCAAAAGTTTGCGGTTAGTAATTTATTTGTGCTTTTTTTTTAAAGAAATTATTACTTTTATTCAGCAAGCATGTGTTAAATTGATAAATGAATTCTGAAAAAAAGTATCCCAGGTTCCAAAAAAATATTAATAGCAGCAAATCCTCATATTAGAATGATTTCTGAAGGATCATGTGACACTGAAGACTGGAGTAATGATGCTGAAAATACAGGAATAAATTACACTTTACAATATATTCACATAGAAATCAGCTGTTTTACATCAGAATAATATTTCACAATTTTTACTATATATTTTGATTTTAAAAAAAATGCAGCCTTGGCGAATATAAGAGACTTGAATTTTATTTATTTCTTTAAATCTTACTGACACCATACGTTTAATGTTTGTGTAGCTTTGTGTGTCTTCAGTTTTTCATATAGTAATTTAGGCAATGCAACTTGATTTCCTAATGGATTATATACATGTTTAAGGCTTAATTTCCCCCTCATTTCAGACACATGGTTTGGATAATTGTTGCTTGAATACGCTTAAGAGTTACAAGCATGCAAACTTTAGAAAAACAATACTTATGGCACTCATAGAGTTATGTTTTATGTTTGTAAAAAGTATCAGCTGTGTGCAAAGTGACCCACGTTTAGTTTTTGACCACTGAACTTTACCAGTTTACTCACGGAGCCACATTGAGATCTCCATATCTCTGGGACTGAACCATCGAGGGCCTTTAAAATGGAGATACCAAAAGAAAAGTTTGTTAAGAACCAGAATCTAAAAGGATATTAAGATAGCTTTAATACTTCTTGAGTTACAGGCATGCAAACTTGAGGCAAATAACACAAGTAGTGCTTATTTCCCATTTTTGAACTGTCACCATTGGATTATAATGAAACAAAGATTGCTAAAGTCAACAGATTTCACTAATAGATCTACCAATCTCTGTGTGAAAATAAAATAATGATGCTGCCATCTTTCTAAAGTCATTTTTACCTCCTGTAATTTGGCTCCAAATCATATTACAGACATGGTTTGGATAATTGTTGATAATATCCTCTTTTTGTCCAGTAGAGGTCAGCACTTCTCAACTGAGCTAATATACAGGACGAGTAAGTGTAAAACTGGGGTCTTAACATGTCCACAGCGATGTTGCATCATACTAGACATGAGAAATCACAATCACATGACTCAGTCAGAGATACCTTGGCACTTTTTTTTATTGCAATAGCTCTATTACAAGCAAAAAACAATCTAATAAATATACACAAAAACAAAATATAAAAATGTAGAAGTGACCAAAAAAAAAAACTCAAACACCCTCATCCTTGAAACCAAACGAGGTGCCGTGTAGCATGTCGACTAGAGAAGGGATATCAAAAATTACAATATTTACAAAAGGAAGACGGCGCTGATAATGGTCTGCTATTATTATCAACATGTTTCGACCCGATCACAAGCTTAATAAGTGAGTACTGACCATATGAACAGCTCAAATGCTTCTTTTTTTTTGTCCATCTCTTCCTTTCAGTCATTGTAAAAGGCAAACAACTCGACACAATATCAGAATCCCCAAAATATAACCTCAGTAGAGCCCCAAGTATAAAAAAAACACACGTTTGATTATTTTCCCAGGCTGTCACGGTAGTTATTGTGTAGCAAAATCCCCAAGAAACGGTACTACTGTTTTTATCATTTCACATTTTACTTACATTAAAGCAACGCAATATCATGACACAATAGCTAGTCAAAAAAAGAGCGCGGCCACAAGCGTGCCGCAACCCAAACCAATGGGAAAAAAGTCACCGACGCATGATTTCGTCCCAACATAATCTGGACTACTACTGTAAAGCTTACACATCTTACTACACAGCTTTCAACCACAACCCAAAATCTCTTCATATAAAGCTTCCAGGTACAAGCGAAAAAAGGACTAAGAACTCAAGGCCCGAGAGATGAGAGGTCGTCTGAAGTTGTATATATACACTGAACTCGCCCTCTCAACAATGCACCGAACAAACCGTCCCGTAAACGCTGAATAAATAACCAATAAATAACCAATAAATAAACCAAACGTGGGGAATGCAAAGTGGCACGACGTCGTCCTGCTGCGACGTGGCAGTTTGTAAGACTAGTAGTGAAATGCAAATACAAAAGTGGTGTCGTCGAGGCCTGAAAACACCCGCAATCTTATGTAAACAATGCATTGCATTCGAAACGAGGACAGAATAAGCCGTGGTCGTGGAAAAACAGTGTTTTGCATCACTTGGTTTCACACTAATACGAGGATTTCGTGAGCGTTTTCAGGAGGTAGCAACTCACGTCTAAAAAGTGCTCGACTGGGAAAGTGTCTTCATACTCGTTTTTTTTTTCCCGAATTCGCCCGATTTCGTTTTCACAGACACTCTCGTGGGGGGCGTTTTCATGCACCGAGAGATGGTTTCTTCATCCAAACTCGACCCCTGAAAAAATACTCAAAATCAGTAGAACTAAGTGCGGCGAGTGGGGCGTCACACGGCTCATCGTACAAAATGAGATTCACTATACAAGCTTCTCCTATTTACATGGATCTCGCGTGGAGAAACATGAACCTGTAACCAAAAGAGCTGATGCGATTCGTTTCGTACACACACACACACAAAAATAGAAGTGCTAGATATCTGAAGCTCACAGTTCTAACTCAGCGAACCCGTTCTAGTAAACAAGACAGGAAAAAACAAACCGTGTCATTCGGACAAAAACAGACAAATGAAACCGGTTGTTGAGGCAGTTATGTGGGAGATACGGAGCGTAAGAGGTTGTGCAGTTTCTCAGTCTTTGTTGTTGGAGGTCTGAGGAGGAGGAGGAGGCGTTCCTCTTCGGCGTTCCAGAGGTCGGTGGATCCTCCGTGTCCTGATTCTCCTTCGGGCACCGGCGTATGACTCACTCAATCTGCAGGCGTGAGGAGAGAGATGTGTTAAATGTTAGCATTCTGTACGCATTCCTGTAGCAGAGCTCATGGGAAATTATCAAATGTATAGCTTTCATACAATAGAAGTCGCTTTGGATGTCATGCAACTTTATCGTTATGAACTAGAGCTCATTCATATACTGGCACCAAGTCAATCAGTAGCTTTTTTAAGTTTACTACCTTAGTATGAAAATTGAAGTCTATTATGAATGGTCAAGATTCAAACCTAGACAGCAACATAGTGTCGACCCAGATCCCAGATGTTGGATTCAACACGTACTGGATGTGGGCCGACACTGTTGCTGTCTGGGAAAGAACAGACCAAAGATATATTTGGACCCATTAGGGATTGTTTGTTTTTTGTTAGAGCAGATGTGACTCCATTTTTGAAAAATATAACCATGAATTGGAAATCGGGATAATGATGATGATGTTTAGAGAACTGTTTGCTTTTTTATGAAACATTTAGCTTCCAAACAAAATATGGGATCAGATGTTTTCCTAAATGCTTTGGAGCAAAACCTTTTAATATGCATTGGTTGAATGATTTTTACAAATAAATACTCATCTCTTATGATATATCATCTCTTAAAGATGAGCCTTAGAGTACAAAAAAAATTACATTTAAAGGGATAGTTCATCCAAAAATGACCATTCTGTCATCATTTACTCTCCAAAGAAACTTTCTTTCTTCTGTTGAACACAAAAGAAGATATTTTGGAAGTCAAATAGTTGGCATCCATAGTACTTTTTCCCATACTATGTAAGTCAGTGGCTATTGTCCAACTGTCTGGTTATCAACGTTCTTCAAAATATCTTCTTTTATGCTCAACAGAGTAAACAAACTCATTTGGGTTTGGAAAGTTTGGAGAGTAAATGATGGTCATTTTTGGGTGAACTATCCCTTTAATGCTTTGCTTATAGTGGTGTGGAATTTTCTTTTGTTGTTCATTAACAATGGAAGGTGTAATATAGTGTGAGTGCAAGCCTCATCAAAGCTTTTATAAATATTATAAGCAAGACAAATTGTCAACTTCAGCTTACTTGTATGGCAATGTGAGTGCAATGTCACCTGCAAATTTCTTGTTGAAATTATGTGTGCAAGAAAATCAGGGATGCATCTTTGATACACCAGGAATTCAAGTCATCATGGTGGAAGTTTTACTGGACTGTGTATTTTATGTAGCATGCAAGTGGATTCCTTTAATATCATACTTGCACATTGTGTTTGTACATCCGCTCTGTGCGCATCAAGTGCTCTTTACCCAGTGCTATTCAAAGTGCAAAACCAAATCTCAAATCAGTTCAGTTCAATCAATAAAGGAAAAAAAGAAAGTCTTTGAAAGCAACAGCAATGTTTTTCACTATAACAAGTTGAAATGACAATTCTGCTCCGTCGTCTCTTCTCAGGACTGTAGGAAAGACTTGTTTAATTTAGAAAACTGCTTCTAAACAAATAAGACTGTTACTTCACATCACATTTGTGCAATAACCGTCTTTGCATTCACACAGGACAATGTCGACGCAGCATGCAGACTTTACTTGCGGTCACTTATCTTGTAGCATAATGGGAGACAGAGATGCAACCAACCTTTTGAGGCAGTGGCACGTCCTCCCGAAACGGAGAAGTCTATACCAGCGTAAGCATCGCTCTCTTGGAGGTTGCTATGAGCTGTGTGTGGAGGGGGAGTGTCGCGGGCGACTCTGGGCACTTCTCTCAGGTCCAGAGCGATGTAGTTGAGGTAGCTGGATGAGGTGTTCAGAGTTGTCCCTCGGGTAGCGGCGCTAGCAGAGTCAGGAGAGGCGTCCGAGTGCGACCACACGCTATCGAAGCAGGCGGAGTTTTGCCATTTGCTAGCTTCGGCGAGATTCTGATTGGCTGAGGGCCTGATTCCGCAACCGCTAGCAAACGCAGCAGGCGAGGGGATGAAAGTCTCTGAACTGTGTCGCCTCCTTCCCTGCGGGTCCGCCCTGATGACCTTGGGCTCCGTGTGAACAAATGCCACTCGTTCGGAGATGCAAAGGTGCTGCATCGTTCTCAAGGGACCGTCTCCGCATCCGGCGTGCGTCTTCTCGGGGTCCAAATTGGTCGACGCTTGCCCGTAAGAGCACCCTAGGGGACGGGCGTAGTTGGGGGGGTTCCATGGAGCAACAAGCGAGTGACGAGGAGGGCGGTCCTTTAGGAGGCTGTCCATGTTCAGGCCCAAGTAGTCGTGATCCGGTGAGGAGCAACACAGCTGGTAGCAGGGCTGAGAAGGTGGCGGAGTGGAGGGCGAGTCTACGGAGTCTGCAGCGTGAGCGGGACGGGACTGGAAGTCCATGTGAATGTACTCTCCAGGACTAGGCGGGCTTAGGGGCTCAGGTGGGGACATGGGAATGTAGTCCATCTTTTCGTGCTTGTCTCGGGACGGGGCTTTGTAGGAGCGCGGGAGAGAGAAGTATGAGGTCTTTGGGCCTTCAGGCGAGGCCTGGGAAAAGCCTTCAGCCACGGTAAGTTGGGACATGTCCATGTAGTCGTCGTACTCCGCCTGCTCTCTCTGCTCGCCCGGGAGCATCATCATGTAGCCTTGCTGCGAGGAACAGGGGTTTGCTTTGGGATGCATAGGGGTGTAATCTGCATTAGGAGAGGGAGCAATGCTGTAAATCATGGGCATGTAGCCATCGTCTTTTGGCAGTTTCTTTTGACACTCTGTGCTGAGCAAGGGAGGCTTGTTTGGGTGATGTAACTCAGAGTAAGACTTATAGGCTGACTTCAGCATGCACGAGCAAACCTGGTGTCGTTTCGACTCCACTGGACTCGATTCATCTAAAGAGGATGAGGTTTGCGTAGCTTTCTGCTGCGTGATACTCAAACTGCCGCCCAGCTTTGGCTTGGAGGACGAGTGTGCTAGCTTGAGGAAAGTCCTCTCCATGTAACTGCTCTCCTCCTCGAAAGTCCTTGCTCCATCTCTATGCCAATCCATGGTCATGTATTCAGTCAGCCGGTAGTCCTCCCTAATCGGCGGGGTGCTGCCATGGGATTCGGGTGTGGTACAACTTGCGTGAAAGTACCTGAAGTCACAGGGGCTAGGGCAGAACTCATCGGAGGAGTTGAAGCCGCCGTCGCTTGGGGAGCCACAAATGGAGGAGCTAGAGGGGCGGGTGTGCGTGTCGGAGGCCGAGCCGTGCCCGCTGCTGCTGGACACGCTGATGGGGCTGGTGGCGGACAGGAAGTGAGACACAGGAAGCGAAGCAGAGCGGGTGTGATGGCTCGAACTGGGTGAGGCGTGGGTGCAGCAGCTGCCGCTTTCTTCTCTGCCCACACTGAGAATGGGGGTGTTGAGGTGCACCAGGCTGCCCGTGCCAGAGCTCAGGGGGCGGTCTTGAGTCCCTTCGCCCTCGCTGGACGTCCGGTAGCGCTGACCTCGCCCTCGGTTCTTCCCTGTCGGTGGCGTGCCCGTCACTGAATCTGTTCTGGAGAGGCGCTGCAGCCCAGTTTGGCTTGGGGGAAGGTTGCCGAGATGCCGACGCGTAGTTATAAACGCCATGGGATTTGAGCTGGAGGACTGGCTTTTGCTCCGCGGCCTAAAGTCAGGAAAGGCCTTCAGAGCCTTCATAGTGTCCAGAATGGTCTCATGCATGTTCTGCGCTACCACAGAATCCTCGACTTGC